>JAJDFE020000072.1:0-77086 GCA_021527465.2 Geoglossum glabrum
AGAGACCATCTCATGCCGCGACCAGCCTTCTTGAGGTCAAACATCTTCAATACGTCCTTGAATTCGACGGCGCTGGCAGGGAGCTACATGTTTTTGGTTGGAATGATGAGCTTTCCAGGATTGATCCGGTGGAAATTACTCACAGTGGATTCTGCTTCCGCGACCTTCATAGCGTAATCATGGAGATTTTCCAAAACTTTATACGACGAAATCACTTCTTCAGGTAACAGAGCAAGTACATTCTGCTGTATCTACTTGAGAGGGATTGCTTTCGTACTCTTCGGGGCCATCCTGTAGCGATAGTTGTCAATTCTTTGAGAAGTGATCGGTAGCTACAGACAAGTGAGTCGTCACAGGGTTAGCGAGCGTTAGAGCAGCACGATATGTTGGCAAGTTGACGGCAAAAAACAGCGGCCCAACCCCCCTCAAACCGGCAGCCAATTTGCCGTTTGGTGATTTAATAGAGTATATTCAATTCTACAATTACTTGGTTTTGATATTAATTTCCTGGGCCTGTGAAAAAGAACATTCCTGCAATTCAATTTTTATAGTTGGTAGTATAGAAAATTACATTATCTATACTAGGATTATTATGTTACGATATGTTGTTACAAGCTAACGAGCTATGATGTCTATCGGCTGGCTTCACATCTGTAGATGCTCTTCTCCTTGTCTGCGAGCTCTGAGCGGTGCCCCATTATGAAGTTCCTGATTTACCGCTGGGAGCGTCGTCCTTGGGACAGGTGTCTTGGGTATTTTCTCGTCTTATTTTGACCCGGGTTAGGGTTCTACCGCGGCGTTACTAGTCTCTCCTCTAGTTAATATCGTATACAGGGATTTATGTCTGAGGTATCCTGGTCTCGCGTTTTATGGGAAGGGAGTCGTCGTTGTGGGGGTGATGATGATCGCCTCACTATGGAAAATATGTTGCGTTCGAGGTTGGCATCCCCTTCATTTTTGCATTCCATGCCTCGTCAGCCTCAGCATCGTCTCCGGCTTCTCCAACGATGAATTCGAGAACCTTGCTGACTCGGTCGTTCAAGATTCCGGCATGTCGTGAAGTTTCCGGTTGAGGTAGGCCTGCAGCTTGCAACCCGGCAGCTTTTGCTCTCCATTCTCGTTCTTCCCTTTGTTTGAGAGCCCTATCCACCCGCATCGGTACGGCCAATGTGACCCGGACCAGATGGACGGTGAGTCGCATTCTTCCGACTACATCGAGATAGCCTAGGTTCATAAGGCGCTTCTGGACGCGGTGTATACGACCAAGTTCGATGTAGATAAGTAGACCGTACGTCTTCGTGGCCAAGACTAGCTCCCTCATCTTGAGGAAGCCCCTCTCGACGTTGATTACTACTTCCTCACTAACGAGGTTTGGATACTGCCTGTGGAGACTTTCCAAACCCCTTCGCACCGTAGCGAAATCCCCAGTCATGAATTCGTTTAAAATCGCCTCCACAGCACGGGAAAATGTTTGGTCGCCTCCCAGGAAACTCGCTGGCTCCGCAGACTGATGGCATGCCGTTAATTCTTTGGAAGCTCGGTCGTAGGCGCGACGAGACGTTGGAGATTTGAGGATTTCAAACGCGAAACCAAGTCTTTGAAATGCGCTGCGGCATGCAATTTAACAGCATTTCTCAACGATTTGTAGATAGAGGGATTTCACCTGGTCGATTTGGGATTGAACGGCGGTTTGTCTGGGTGACATATTTTGGATCTTTCGAGATAGCAGCGCCTCAATTCGACAGCGCTACAGTCTCTCCCAGCACCGAGAACCTTGTAGAGCTTTTGCAGTAGTTATGTGATCAGCTATCCATTTGGCCATGGCCGGACATTGGAGTTGTTGCGTACATCCTCTTCCCGGAGGATTCCTGCACGTGTCAGCGGATCACATGTCTGCCTGGGCGCGAGGAGTTTACCTTCAATCAAGACAGACTTTGCTCTCGCCCGAGGGGTTGACTCCTCGCTCCCGTTAGGAGGTAGAGACATGTCGGTGAACAGCGTACATCGGTACTGGGCTTTGGGGCACTGAATGAGAACGCGCAGAGGGGAGGGGAGGAGAGGAGAGGAAAGGCGCGGGAGAAGGGGAGGAGAGATGAGTTGGAGAGCAAAAGTACCGGCTAACTTTCGCTCTGGGCGGCGGAAGAAGGGAGGGTGGGATGCATGTGCTAGTGCTGATGTCCTTTGGGTTTCACTTGTGCAGCGGTGTAGTAGCGTTGGCTGTTGGAAAACGGATAGGTATACTATTCAATGGACTCTGATATGTGGGTACTTGTATGTATGATGTTGTACCTGTACCTGCACCTGTACCTATGCGCAAGATATATACGTCCCGAGAGCAAGTATGGAGTTACGTATAGGGCTAGACTAGTACGGAATACTTGTACGCACAGATTCGGCACAGTACACACAGTACAGGTACAAGTTACAGGTACAAGTTACAAGTACAGGTACAACGTTCCCCGTAGTCCATCGGCAAAGCCTTGACCTGCAGCATGTGAAAGTGTGACGATCTGCTACGGGCCAATCGGTAGTGACACGGCTCGCTCAGGATACAGACTACTACTACGTACGGAGTAGTACGCGATACAGAGAGCGCACACTCCATCCACAATACTCCACGGCGGGGTAAGGTACTAACATTACGCACTTACTTTACCATGGCTACCGTACTCCGTGGTAACTCCGCAAGTGCTTTTTTTTGCGCCTTGTGCAACGTACCAGAATACACTCTGTACTCCGTATTTCGTATTTTGTACTTTGTACAGACACTTCACGCTCGCTGAAGAAGCAAAGTGTCCGGAGACTTATGGGAGGTAGCTGTACTTTGTACAATATCCAAATATCCGATAGATGTGCTGAGGGAGATTAATGCACCAGTGACGCAATACTGCAGATGCCCGTAGTGTCACCTACGGGGCGCTGCACGGCCAGCCTCCGCAGAATTCCTCGTCTCTAAGGAACCGGAAATACTGCGCTGGATAGTCGTCTTGCACCACTACGTACGGGTGCAAAACGCCCCGAGATAGAGTACACTTAGGGTGGTAGGGGTCTTCTTCTTGGTTCTATGGATCACCTAGTGGATGTCGACCGAGTGCATGACGCTCAAAGGCTATCTGAGTCGGCCTCGACTCTCGCTGCTGCGGTGCAGCCAACAAACGGTCGGCAAAGGGGAGGCAAGAGCATCACCGTGAGCGGTGTCCCTTGGACGGAAGGCAATGATGACCATCGCCGGCCTGGGGCAACCGGCTCCCCTCGACCGTTAAACAATCCTCCTGGGTCTCCCCGTGCGCTTTCGCAGTCCACGCTGGTCAATGGTGACGAGATGCCTGCCATAGCAAAGTCGCTTGGCCGCACTTTGAGCCCAAACTCTGCCCATAAGCAGCGAAGAGGACTCCATGCTGGAGAAAGCATCGACCAAGAAGGGGTGTGCAAGATGCATAAATACTCATTTTATGAGACTGCGACCCGATACTACGTGGTTGGAGGGGACCTTATGGATAGCCGCTTCAGAATTCTCAAGATCGATCGGACATCTGAGCCTGGTGACCTGAGCGTTACAGAGGACGAGATGGTATACACGAAAGAGGAGATGAATCAACTTCTAAGCGCGATTGATGATGGCAACAAGAGCACGGGAGGCTTGAAGTTGAAGTGCAGTACCTGGGGTCTTCTGGGGTTTATTAGGTTCACGGGTCCTTATTACATGCTATTGATTACGAAGAAAAGTCAGGTAGCGATGATTGGAGGGCATTATATATATCAGATAGATGGCACGGAGCTTGTCCCACTCACAACGACATCGTCATCGCGGCTGAAGCCGGATAGGAATACAGAAGAAGCCCGCTTTTTAGCTATCCTCAATAACCTAGACCTTTCTCGGTCATTCTACTTTAGCTATTCCTACGAGATTACCCGGACTCTGCAGCACAACATCACCCGTGAACGGGAGGCCTTGAAACTTGGCCTGGCTCACCCCAATAAGCACGACAATAATGCCATGTTCGTATGGAACCACTACCTCCTCCAACCTGTAACGGATAGACTTAGAAACACTCACGACTGGTTTCTGCCAATCGTACACGGCTATGTTGACCAAGCAGGTATGCCCTCTTCCCGCTTGACTGGAATGGAATCTTGACAGGGCTTACGCAAGTCTATAGCCCTCTCTGTTTATGGAAGAATAATATATATCACGATAATCGCTAGACGTTCTCGTTTCTTCGCCGGAGCACGATTCCTTAAACGGGGAGCGAATGATTTGGTTAGACTGAAGTAATCTAACGGATTGGATGTCGTTGACGAGAGTCTAGGGATACGTCGCAAACGATGTTGAGACAGAGCAGATTGTATCAGAGATGCTGACGACGTCGTTCCATGCACCTGGTCCGAAGTTATACGCAAATCCGAATTACACTTCATACGTCCAACACCGTGGTAGTATTCCGTTATACTGGACTCAGGATAATACTGGCGTGACGCCGAAACCACCCATCGAATGTTCGTTGGCCCTTCTAGGCTACCTGTTGCTTTGACTAACGTTGCGGAAGTGAACTTGGTCGACCCCTTTTACAGCGCAGCGGCTCTCCATTTTGACAATCTCTTTGAGCGATATGGCGCGCCTATCTACGTTTTGAATCTGGTTAAGGTATAGCTCTTATGGTTCTACTTTGGGTTTAGGGGCAAATGCTTATTGACTATAGGCGCGAGAACGTACACCTCGAGAATCTAAACTGCTGAAAGAGTATACGGATGCGATTTCTTATCTCAATCAATTTCTGCCAGCAGAGAAGAGGATCATCCACAAAGCATGGGACATGAGTAGGGCCTCTAAAAGGCTAGTTGTTCTCCTGTGCTGCAAACCTAACGAAATCTAACCTTTAACAGCCGAGATCAAGATGTAATTGCAACTCTCGAGGCTATTGCGGAAGAAGTTGTTTTAACGACCGGGTTCTTTCGCAATGGTGACGGCCAAACCAGACCTGCCACGATGCAGAATGGCGTGGCGAGGACCAATTGCATCGACTGTCTGGATCGGACGAATGCCGCACAATTCGTGATCGGTAAACGAGCTTTGGGGCATCAGCTTCACGCTCTTGGTGTGATCAGCGAGAAATCCATCGACTATGACACGGATGCAGTCAACTTATTTACCCACATGTTAGTTCCCCCTATTGGTAGTTTTGGTCTTGAGCTCAGCGTTATAGGTACCATGACCACGGCGATACGATTGCCGTTCAGTATGGAGGTTCTCATCTGGTGAATACTATGGAAACCTACAGGAAGATAAATCAGTGGACGAGCCATTCGAGGGATATGGTAGAGAGTTTTAAACGCTATTATAACAACTCATTTCTGGACGGGCAACGACAGGAGGCGTATAACCTATTTCTCGGAAACTACATATTTGCACAAGGCCAGCCAATGCTCTGGGATTTGGCGACAGACTATTACCTCCATCACGCTGACCCCAGGGGCTGGTCAGAGAAGCTTCGCCGAAGCTACACTAGTTGGTTCACACCCGAGTATTTGGAACCAAGAGAAATGTCTTCTGTATTAGCGCCTCCTGGACAATTGTCCAAGTTGTCATGCAGCTTTTTCGACGACTATTGGCTGGAGTATTACCGACCATTAGCTGTGTCTTCGTTTCTCAAGATATTCTCCTTTAAGCTGAACTCTACACTGCGTTACATCCCTCTGAAAGTGACACAAGAGGGAAAATACGACCTTAGCCCGTTTCGGGTACGGACGGGCAATGACCAAGAGCCTCTGGATAAAAGGAAGAGTAAAAAGGGAGTCACCATTGTGGACCCTCAGGACGAGGTTAGCGATGATGCGTCATCGCAAGTCTCGCAGACTACTACTACGTTGGCTAAGCGCACCTCGATTCAAAGATGGTTACAGCCACAGACAAACGAGAAGTTACAAGTACACCCAAGCATCATGAAAGACCAACTGAATCAGGGGATTGAGGCGGCCCAGTTGGTCCAGCGTGTGGCGGCAGACAAATCGTTGTCAGCTCAGTGGACATTAGATCAATTCGTTGAGAACTCATTGAACCCCTCGGTAACAAGGAACGAGGCCGAGGAATATGAGAGGTATATCAGCCATCCGTTGAACCTACCTCTGGTCGTATCTACAGAGACCCCGCCGAATCCGAGTCTAGAATTTCTGGAGTATGTAAACAGCATATCCCCGGAGGCTGTTGCCACCCTCCACTGCAGCGAGGAAGACCTGATGAATTTCGAAGCATTCTTGAAAGTTTCAGAGAACCCTCTAACTATCAGCGAGTCGGATGCGCCGAAAAAGAGATACAATGCGTATCAAAAGTGGTTGAGAGGGAAATCGATTTTCAAACAGCAGCGAGTAGACCCCTAGGTGGTGTGCTTGGGAAGCTACTCCCCGACCACCGAATACAAGGGTATTTGCGCACCTTGGCGTTATTGGAGAGACCGGCAAGCATTCATGGGAGCACAATGTTCGGGACAGCGTTCACTGTGCATTTGTAGGCGCTATAATGTAGCTATTCACAAATCAAAGAGCTTATTTAACCTTCCGTCACTCTGTACTAGCAACTTGATATCTGCGTCGATATCAACCTCACTCTGTGTAGCAGCTTTGAGCAGCTCCACCGCATCTCTGACTCCTTGTTTTATCTTGTGGGTATTCTGGACCTTCGGCTCGTCCTCCGTTAGCGTTAGCCAACAAAACGATAGGCCTCGTAACACTTCCGCTCGGTGTGCTGCCATTCGCGGCCAGTCAGTAAGAATAATAGTTTGCAAAGTCTGTATAGTTGCGCCGATAAGTGGGGGATAGGCAGTGCTGAAAGGGTCGGACAGTATGTCCGAGAGGAGAGGAATCACATCCTAGCCAGTCAGCGACTGCCCTACGGCCTGCATTGGGACAGCGCTTACCTTCAGATGTTTCACAGACCATAAGCCCATTTCGTTGATGAGGAGTCGCAATTGGTTCACGAGGAGCTCCGTGATTCTGACGTTATCGTTGCAATGGAAGTGCCCTTTTAGCACTCCTTTTCGGAGGACTTGATCTAGCATCTCCATCCTGTCCTTGCGCTTGTCATGGGAGGGGTACCTTACCCGGGATAAGGTAATAAGAGCTGGATATGCCTCGCCAAGTAGGTGGAGGGACTGGTCTTGCGGTGTGAGAGACGGCAGATACGAGAGGCAAGGCATCGTTGCGTTATAGAAAACTTCTCCGAGCCCAGTTCGGACCAATAGGGCGGGTGGCGTGACGGTGAGTAGAATAGTAAGTAGCTCACACCCCTTTGCTTTGTAGTCAGGCGAGTCGTCATCCATTAGGGTTAGTATGGGAGGGATAACTAGCGGCCAATTCGCCTCCAAAAGGGATTCCTGTAGAATTTTAGGGTATGATTTAGGTAGTAGCTAGAGGGATGTCGTACTTTGAGATTCTGGAGGGCCCATCGGAAGACAGTCACGCTGTATATTTTGCTGAATCTCCATGGTTTGGCTTCTGCTTCAATCGAACTTGGATATTGTATTCTCGGAGGTGGCTGAAATGCTCTTCTTCCCTGAGCAGTGACTTCCGGATGTTTTGATTTTGCGAATAGGGGCCGAATCAACCCTTGCAGTGTATGGTCGATTAGTATGTAGGGCTTTGTGATTAGCGAGCAGTTCTTCGTTAGTAGATACGTTGCGTTTTTAAATGAAGCTTCACTAGCCCATGGGTCTTTTATATCTGTGAAGGCGGCGAGACTTGTGATTATTCCTACATGGCCTTGATAGTCCGGCAGCGGGAGGAGCTCGTCCAAGTACTTGAGGACGTTTGTGCCAAGAGATGAGACCACAATAAAGCGCTTCAACTCTTGGGATGGGGTCTCTAAGTCCCTGTTACTCCTGTAGGATTTATAGGGGGAGTGTTTGGCATTGCTAACCTTGTGTCGTCTCAGAGGGGATGACGAGATCTGTTCCTGGGAGTATCGCAGCCGATACTCGCTCGTACAGACTGCAGATGGCCACATTATCGATGTCGGGACTATATCTGCAATTCCGTAGACATGCTTCTAAGATGTAGAAGGCTTCGAGCGTCTTTGACCTGTTAGCTCCGCTTACTCTTTTCCAAGATATCCCAGACCTCGATATAAGTAGATGTTGGTCTGCTTGCGATCTCCTCTGCTAATTCGGACAGGCTCGGCCTGGTGGTGTCTTCTGGTTTCTGGTTAAAACGCATTCAAATATCCAGAGATGGCGTCTGATACCGCTGGGAAGATCCAACCGACTTGGCCAATCGCCTTTACTAGTACATGCAGCGGCTTTTGCAGATGTGCGGAGCGTCTCTGATATCATGGCTTATTTAGGACTATGTGATATTGTGGTATTTAGAACGTTTTCGAGGGTGCTGGCCTTGAGGGCGAAGCATAGGGATCTCAATCAAATTGAATCGCGGTGCTCGGGAATGTTGTCGCCGAAAGTGGTTTGGGGGAACGTATGGCGAAAATGTTGGGCTTAGCAAGTGATGCTGGTACGATGCCGAAAATAGGGCTGATTTCTAGCCTACGCTAAAAGGACTCATGAAGTACAGTCTCTAAGCACATCTATTGTGTTCTATGTTATTCCTAGCTGTTTTCTCCGCTTCTCCACCTCCACAATGGCGGCTTGAGGGTCGGTCTCATTAGGATGTCCCAATTGCCACTCCATGATCACCTCCAAAGCACCCTTCATCCACGGTCCCCGCTCCGCATTTAGCTCTTTGCAAAGGCGATTTCCATCTACCAGAGGCTTTAGTAAGTGGGCCTCTAGGATGTCGAGTTTTTCTAAGTGCTGTAAGAAAGCTTCATAGCGCGCGAGCACATCTCCTATCTCTGACAAAGGTTAGCTATAGTCTACGCTGAGGCAAGGGGGGTATAGAGGGACCTTGGGTATCGTTTCCTATGCGCTTCGAGTCTAGCAAGAGGGCGAACAAAACGTGGAAACGCCAATTAGGACCCCACCGTCGTATTACCAACCCCAACGCACTACGGTTGATCGGATCAATAATTTCCGAATATATATCCTCCTCTTTAGGTAAGTATTTCCGATTAATTACGAGTTTGGATATCTCTTCCCAGTTCGTGCAAGCCCCCATAATAACCTCTAAAATTTTGTTGTTAACCTTAAGGCCTTCCCTAGCTACAACAGCTGCCATAGGTTGGGTTTTCTTCCTTCCTGGTTTTCCAGTAGGGGGTGCTTGGTGAAGAGCCCATGGTGTAAGCGCAGCCAGTAGCAACGCAAGATAAGCCTCATCTGAGCCTCGGATTAGTTTTGACCGAATCCTTGCGCATGAGTCTGCTAAAGATCTGGTTTCCTGGTCCGTATCGCAGAGCGTACTATGCAGAAACCGATGCGTCTGCTGCCAACAACTAAGGTCTGGGGCGGTCAGAACGGCATTTTCTGGGTCGGTAAATATAGTGTCGTATAGACCCAGACGATCAATCAAAACAAGAGCCTTGAAAGGGTCTTTGCCTGAATTCACCCTCTTCAGTTTCAGACAAACATACTGCGTATCCAAGGTCCTAACCTTTGAATATCTTTTCGATTTCAGCTCCCACACGCTCGCGACTTATTTTTGCCCGTAGCGCCTCTTGGATAGACTTATTAGCCATGGACTTTTCTGTTTCATAGTCAATCTGAAAGCCCAGCCTGCTGGCAAAACGTATCAATCTCAGCACTCGCAGTGGGTCATCCTTGAAAGTCTGGTATGGTTCCATTGGGGTGCGGATGATCCTATGCTTCATATCATCAAAACCACGGCCAGTGAAGTCCTCTACTGAAGAGGTGTGAAGGTTGTAGAATAGCGCATTTACGGTCGCGTCACGGCGTAGGGCATCCTCCTCCGGAGTCCCGAACTCCATTTGAGGGTTGCGGCTGTCTTCAGAGTAGGTCTCCTTTCGGAGGTTTACAAGGTCAATATCCAAGCCCAGTATTTTCGTTGTTACTGTCTCGAGATGTTTCGACTTTTCCGGGTTTGCTTCGATTTTGTGGAGACCTCCTAGGCCCCGATGTGTTGGCTTGTGCCCAGCATCAGCCATTGATGATATTCCGCCGCCTTTAGAACTACTGCCCCCCGTTGAGTCCGCCTTTACAAGGTCGTCGTCCCCAAGGCCATACCTTTGTTTGTTTTCGGGAATCTCCAGGTACTCCTTCATCTTCAATCCAAATTGGTATCCGGTCATCTTGTTTATTGCGACATCAATATCGTGGCTGTCCACCCCCAGTAATTTGTCCCGCACCCAACCCCCGGTGAACCGTAGTTCAATCTTGGACTGGACCAGTGCATCGGGCAGCCGCAGTTCAGAATCAGCCGCGTGCTGTGTTGGTGACTTGTCGATATATTCTGCCACATCAATAAGCAGGCGGCGGAGGACGGCCTCAACAGGCGTCAGTTCCAGCTGGGCATGCTGGCCATACGTTAAAGTCTGTGCTGTAGACATGTCTCGTGTTGGGGTGGTAGTGGCTTGGGTTGAGTCGCCGCCGAGCTTCCTCCTCTTTGACATGGGCACTTTCAGCGTATTGTATTTAGGTGGAGCTGATGGTGCGAGAGCCGCATGGAGAGGGGCATGTAGCAAGGCGCGGAGACTGAGAGGATTTAGTGGGAGAGGGAAGCGGTGTGGTCGGACTGTAAACATTCATGGAAGTGGATACGGTTGACTCATCAGTCGGCCCATCGCGGGGCCTCGGGTGAGGTCCAGTGGAGGTCTAGTTAAAGCTGGCCAAGCCTTGGTTAAGCCGCACACTCCGCCCGGGCTGGTACAGTACCTCCCCAAAAGTTTTCGCAAATGCGCTCAATTCTCGACCCTGCTGTGTGTGTCGCACATCGCTCATGCTGTCATTCCACCATGCGCAGAAGTCTACTGTGCGTGTAACTCTAGAAATTAATTTACTAGTACATAGATTTAATATTGGATGACTCAAAATTAAAAAAACTGTTTTAATACTTTGTGTACCACCCTCTAGCTTTCCTGACAGCCTCAACCCTCTGCTCCATTAACTTAACCAAATTCTCAAATAACTCTTCAGGCAGCATCTCTCAATCTTCTTGCAAGGTAGCAAGAAACCGATTCTTAACCTCCTGACTTTCACCTTTAAGTTCTAAAAGCTCTGGGTGGTGCTGGTAAATCCAATCTTTTAAGTATGCCCAAACATGCTCAATTGGATTTAGGTCAAGAGAAATTGGAAGCCATTCCACTACCTCAATTCCTTCCTCTTTAAACTAATTTGTAATAACTCTTGCTGTATGGATACTAGTATTGTCCTACATAAATATCAGGCTGGGTTCCCACAAAGTGGGCAGTTGATTCTTCAAAACTTTAAGGTATATTGTAGATGTAACCCCTCTATGCTTTGATTCTGAATCTCCTAGTATAAAAACTAATTCTGACCACCTTTTAGCACTAAAGGCACCCCATACCATCACTGTAACTCCTTTGCCCTTTTTGTATGGTTAAATAAAATCTTTTTCCCATTTCTATGCAAGTGTGCAAAAAACCCATTCTCATTGCTATCCTGATCCCAATTCAACACTACACTTGTTATAAACATAGGATCTTGGTGCTTGGAAAGCGAGGTAAGACTACTTCTATTCGACAATTCAAAGCTAAAAAAAAGAGTAGGTCTAGAAGGAGACCCCGCGTTTATATATATAAGAAGAAGAAGATCTCAAACCCACCATGAACTGTCATGAGCTATGCCAGCTGCGGTTGGGTTTGCTGGCTATACTACAAATGGTAGTGATTCGTAATGTGACTTGTTCATAAGTTCATTGGGCAGTAAGCATGGTTGAAATTTGCATAGAGTCTTATATCATGGTTAAGGCCCGTATAGAGGTTCGAGGGCTTTGCGCGAGGTTCATAAATCTGGCGATAAGCTCATATGGTTCGGTGAGGCTTGTAGAAGCTAGATCAGAGGTTCAGATTGGAGGCTCAAATCGGAGGCTCATAACAACACTCATCTGACTATATATACCTCTTCTACTCCTCAACACCCTAGTCTTTTCATACCTTATACCATTTATAATGCTTTTTGGTATGTTCTTTTGTCAAAATTGGTCACTTTTTGGCAAGCTACCTTTTAATTCCCTCTTTTTTGACAATGCATGCAATCGTATCATGGCTACAATTGAGAGCAAGCTCTCTTATAACTGTTGCATATGTAGCCTTTGGGTTTTGGCAACAATATCGAATAATATTGCATTTTTAGACTTTATCAAGCTTAGAGGGTCTACCGCTTCGAGGTAAAGACTCTCCCTTAAGTTGTGAGGGAAGGAGCTTGAGGGTGGACCAAACAGTAGATTCAGATGTGCTAGTAAGATGCGAAATCTCACAATTTGGAATGCTTGCAAGATGCATTCCTTTAATCATAGAGCACTTATAAGGTGATAACTCTTTTTTAAAGGTCTTTTGATTTTTTAAGACACGTGCATTAGCACTTTTAGAACCGAGTGGGGTGCGCGGCATTGTGAAGAGTGTGGTTGTTACGGTCGGAGGACATGTCGCGAGGTGAGCGCATTCGCGAAAACTTTTGCGGAGGTACTGTGGGGTCGAGACCCCTATAGCCACGGGCTAGCTTTGATCGAGGGGGTGACGGACCAGTCTTCGGTTTCATCGCCATGAAAGATACCAGATCTGATATATTGGCAATCCTTGGTGTGCCATGGGCAGGCTGATTTTGTTGCTTTTAAATACATCTTGAATCTCGCTCCATCGCTATTGTTCGCTGCTCACTCGCTTCTCTTAGCGATAGAAGAAGACAGCGGTGCGCATTCCACTGTGTTCCGACTTCCCAACCTGGCAGCCCTACATCATAGAAAAGCCCCGCGAGGCCGCAACCGCCATCCCTCTTTAAAAAGACGCAAATCCCCACCTAATGTTCTTATTGTTTTGACTATTGTTTGAAATTCCCGCGAGCTGACATGACGGATCCAGCCTCCATTGTCCTGGGCATTGTTGGAGTGTTTCCATTATGCATAGATGGTTTTAGGACGATAAAAAGCATCTTCAGCGCACATAGGGAAGCCGCGGAGCAGATGCGTCTAATAATGCTACATGAAGGGGTGGGTTCTTCTCTAGTCTCAGCACCCATATATACTTCTCTAGCTGAAAGCCGTGCCAGTCTCTTATAGGTACGCTGTTGAATCCTTCATTATATACTTGTGGTTGACAGTTTGCCCTGACGCCGAGCAAAGCCTGGGGGCACTGTTGGGAGATACACGATCCAAAGAACTTAAAGCTCCGGGAATTTCTAAAGAGCGTACCCATCGGTCCTTACGTACGTGGAGCGCTTGTGGGTATCTCTGATACCTTTGCGGACGTCGGAGCATTGGAGGCCAAATACGGTCTGGAGAGAGCACCAAAAAGTCCAGTCAGTAATTGTTAGACCTTCATCGGCAGCAAGTACGGCTTACTAATGTAATCAATTCCAGTTCCTACTGGGACTTTCCGTCGACGACGTTCGCCAGGGCCGTTTAGAGAGCGGACCTAACCAGAGGGGTAAAGCACAAGAACATCGAATGGGTATACTGAAAGCATCACAGTTTGCCCTATGGGACAGCAGAAAGTTTAATCGTCTAGCATTGAAGCTCGGCGATTATCTCGCCCGCCTCCTTGACATGTGTCCCAAATGGGAAGCAAATGTCAGTAGGTTCGGCGTTTCGTTCAATCAGCAACACCACTGTCTTCTAACAACTGAAATAGATGATCCAAATGAATATGCTGATACAGGTACGGGTAGAGGAGAGCATTCGCGATCTCAGGAATCTCTCGAAGACAGCGAAGCAGCAATCCGAGAGGAACCGCCAAGAAATGCAAGGCTCAGCCGGGTATGACCTAGTCGCAGCTACTGCAGAATTCAAAGCGAGTGTCAAAGAAACAACAGTTGCAGGGCCCCCCGCATGCAATAAGCATGATTATGGAGATGGGAGATGGAATTTCAACGACGGCGAAGCAACTGCGGCAATCTGCAGCCGCGCTGAGATCATCCATTACGTAGTAAGTCAGAAGAGCAACACTAGATACCCAACCCCCTCCTCCAGTGCGTAATAACTAAAAGCATCCAGCCATACCGGCAAATATTCTAAATATGAAAATCAGGAATGGAAATACTACCGTGACCAAAACTCCCGTGACGACGCCGAAGCTGAAAAGGATATCCTAGACCTAGCCCGGTTCCTCTGTGCCGAAGGCCGCCCTCCCCAGTTCCGCGTATTGCCCTGTCTCGGCTTGATCAAAGACCCCGACAATGGCCGATATGCCATTCTCTACCAACCGCCCCCTTACCTCGAAGACTTCTCTGACAGAAAAACACGCCCTCTGGGTTCCATCACGAATCAGCGGACGCCCGTTCCACTGCTACAACTGATCGAACAGACGGCGGGAGCAAGGGGGGTCCTTGATCTCGGGATTCGCTTTAGCGTTGCGAGGAAGCTTGTTGAGAGTGTTTATATCCTGCATGCCACAGGATGGGTGCATAAGAAGTGAGTCCAACTGGCGCGATATAAAAAAAGGTCAGTTTTCGCTGATGGGTAGGGCCTCGTCCCAACCACTATCACAGCATCCGCTCCAAATCCGTCATCTTCCTCCCCAACGAATCCGCATCACCCGACATCAAGCCTATCAAAACCGGCAATTTGGACTTCTCCCACCCCTACCTCTTCGGTTTTCGCAACGCCCGGCCTGAAGATCCTCCCTCAGAAGACCCCCAGTACCGCGAAGGCTACAAAAGGGCACCCGTAGACAACTACGAGGCCATGTATGACAGCTACTACAACGAGGTAGTAAGCATGCGCGAACAGAGCATCAAACTAGATATATACC
The DNA here is from genome assembly GCA_021527465.2 of Geoglossum glabrum. Lineage (NCBI taxonomy): Eukaryota > Fungi > Ascomycota > Geoglossomycetes > Geoglossales > Geoglossaceae > Geoglossum > Geoglossum glabrum. The sequence continues at coordinate 14,822 of JAJDFE020000072.1, forward strand.
ATCATCCCGAGAAACGCGAGAATCGCAAGATTCACTATAGACCCAGCTTTGATATCTACTCGTAAGTTCCCCTAACGGGAAAAAAAAGAATTCTTAACCCAGGCCTCCCTCCTCACAGACTCGGCTGCGTCCTCCTTGAACTTGGCCTCTGGAAACCGCTCCAATCATTCGATCCGCTCAACAGTTCCACCGCCCTTGAATTCTATGCCCGCCTTATCGCGTTAACGGACGTCGAACTGAAGGGACAGGCTGGCGGGATATATGCTGGGGCTGTGCGGGCTTGTTTGGAAGTTGAGAAGGGAGAGAGGGGGGATACGGAGGTGGCGCAACAGTTGTGCTGGAAGGTTGCGGGGGATTTAGAGAGGTGTATGGCGTGATGAAATTATTTTCTGTTTATTCCTTTCTTTTGGCCCTCCACCCCTATTATTGCCAAAGTAGGAAGGTATTGGAGGAGGCTAGGGCTAGGAATATGGTCATTATATGGGAAAGTGCGGAGGGAGTATCCGGTTTAGGAGTACGGGCGAGCTGTTGGGATAGGAAAGATATATGGGAGTAGAGGAGATGTGTGGGTGCAGACGATCATAAGATTACTGGGATGGCAGTATACGAGGAGTATTTTGGTGGGTTTGTAGTGCGGGTCATGCCGAGAAAGAGCTGTGATCCCCATGTTGCCTTGGTGTCAAAGGCCTCTTGGTCTAGTACTCGGTAATAGGACTACCTTGGTGTTTTCCTTGTTCAAGGGGGTGAAAAAAATGACACAGCGAACCCCTTTTAATCCCCCGTTTCAAGGATGACCAGTTAGTCCTTGCTTCTACTCGGAGCCAACGGGCCAGGTGCAAGCGGGTGCACAAGGCAGAAAGATGTTATTTCTGCCCATCACCACCGGAACGCTCCCATGGGAGCACACCCAAGGTCACGTTGAGCATACTGACTGAGCTCGAACCCCGATCTATCCTGCGCATCTGAGAGGCAGGGTCATATGTGGATTTCCACGCCATACACATCCTCAGCTGGTGTGGGGGGCGGCATTCCCTCCTCTGCCGCATCGCTGATAGAATGCTGCTATCCAATCAGTTCTCTACCACTGCGGTGCACCACCCAAAGCATCCTCTCTGATAGCGAGGCTCTCAGAAACGTGTTGACCCCCTTCATTCATGGCCTTTCGGCTCTGGAAATGTGCTTGCAGGATTCAAAATGATTGTTGTCTGAGTCCTGAGGCTATCCAATAATGCCCCGCTAGCAGCAACCCGACAGGTATCGCAGGCCCTGCACTGCGGGCTCGTTCCCAGCTCATCGCGTGAAGACCCTGCATGCCCTCCACCCTATCGAGCTCACTGCTATCTTAATCTCCAGACATCATCCTGATCTTCTCCGGTGACACTCCCTCTCGTCACTAGGCCGCCAACGCCAATTCCTAAAACGAGGAGTTTCAGCTACAGCCCAAAAAGAATGAATTGAAAAAACGAAGGATTACTCTTCAAATTTAAGCGTTGCCCTAACCACCAGGGATGACTTTGCGGTGTGTTGGGGAGACATCGGTGTGATTTTGCCCGTTCAGAATCGTCGTGGGTAGGGTCTAAAATTGGGTTGTGGAGCACTGGTGCTCGCGCGAGCACAGGGCGGCGTTGCTCACGCGCCAAATCAGGTCGGGGCACCTGGGAAGCCGCATTCGCTGCCCTTCGCTGCCGTCTCCGTTTCCACCAGCACACTGGGTCTACTATACTGGACACTGGAGACACAATACGCATGAGCCAGCACGCCTCCTCAACCCGCCTGAGCCCTAGCCCTTTGACTTCCAAGGCCGCAGCACCTTTGTCTCCAGCTCTTGAATCCTGCCTCGTGCCTTTCCATGACACCACCAGACCATGCCGCTCCCCTCAAACTACCTCCACCCTCTGCCTCTGGGACTCTGGTAGCGCTGCCGAAGCTAAGCTCATCTCTTCACCTTCAAGCACCGTCCCCTTTGCTGTCGGGTTTGTCTAGCAAGAATTCCAATGCGTCGTTGTCCTCTCTGTTTGCCTCCACGTCTAGCCCTCCGGCCTCTCGCTCAATCTCACCAAACGGGGAATCCCCGCCCGCGGGGATGGCAGCCAGCCACATCTTCTTCTCGACCACTACCCCTGGTGCCTCTTCTCGCACATCGGGTGAGGGGGGGCTGGACGAGATGAAGGAGGTCATAATGCGGGCCTTCGTTCCGCATATTGCTGTCCATGCTTCGGCCGACACCGATGAGATTGCGAATGAGAAAGGCTTTCAGGAAGGCTTCTGGGAGCTACTGCGTCCGTTCGGGGATCTAGTGCAAGGCAAGGTTACTGTGAGAGATAGCATCGGTGCCAGCAGAACGTGGGAAGATTTTGGCGTACGATTTGTGGGGCTGGGGGACGGCGAGCGGTCTGAACCGGAGACTAATGGGTCGCTGGGGGAAGCAGCAAATTTCCAAGCACGGTGGAGCACATCGGGTATGCGAACTGGGGGGGATATTGACCAAGTGGAGGAGCTGGTACAGCGCCACCTGTCACATGCAGAAGCAATATCGGACAGCTACGTTACGAACTACTTCAATTACAAGGATTCTGTCGATCAATCGGCCGTATCTGCATCACCATTCTACACACTGTATCTGCGGAGACTGTTATCTGGGTTATCGATGACTCCCCACGAAACCTTCGCCCACCCTGTGGCCTGCATCATTGCCATCAGTTCGAGGAATAAGTCCCCCATAGAGACTCTTCGACAGCTTTATGCGATTGGTAGCCGCGGAGAGAGGCGGCTGCCGCTATGGGTAGATAGCGAGTACCTGCGATACTACGTTTTGGTACATGACGAGGAGAGGGACGACATTACAAGGTCCACCGCTTTGTTTGACCAGATGAAGAGACACTTTGGGCTCCATTGCCATTTGCTCAGGTTGAGGAGCAGCCAGTGTGTACCGACGGACGACGATAGTGTAAGGTTGCCTCTGTGTGAGTGGATGTCTGCTGCTGAAGAGCTCTCGGAAATCCGGACCAGGGGTAGGTGGTCTGTTGCATTTTGTTGAATTTTACTAAAAACCCAAATAGAGGGATATGATGACATGGACGCTCCTATCCCATGTCTCTTTGAGTCCGATTCAACGGCAATCCGAACCTTTGTACGAGAGATGGTGACCCAATCTGTCGTACCTTTTATGGAAAGAAATGTCACTACATGGAACGATCAAATAGCTTCTAGAAGGCGAGGTATAAGCGGCCGGTTCATGTCGCTATCTAAAAGGTGGACCGCCTTTGGGAATTCATCGAGGAATTCTTCCGGACTAGGGTCGGTGGGATCAACGGGGACATCCGGAAGCAATTACGATCCCTTCCAGGGTTGCTATCCTCCAGGTTCTCCAGAGGCAAGGATGCGCAAGCTTGGGGATTACGCTTTCATGCTTCGGGATTGGAAGCTCTCTCAAGGCATTTATGAACTTCTTCGGTCGGATTTTAGTAACGACAAGGCATGGAAATACCATGCCGGTGCTCATGAGATGGCTGCAATAAGCACCCTACTGAACCAGCAGATCTTGAGCTCGAAGGCCCGATCTGAGACTATTGATCAGATGCTTGAAACGGCATCTTACTCTTACATCACAAGATGCGCAGCGCCATATGGAGCCCTTCGCTGCCTCTCGGTAGCTATTGAGCTCCTAAGACTGCGTGGAGGTTCTGCAGCCGATGACGCAGCTAGATGGGGCTCTCGGGTACTCGAAATGAGAATACTCGGCGCTACGGGACATGCATTATTTTCGGAGAGAGTCGCTGTCAGCTATGCAGCGCGAAAGGGTGCGGGAAGTGGACGATGGGGTTCCCGGCGACGGAAGTCTGCTTTATGGAATATTCTTGCCGCTGATGCCTGGCTGAAGCTGGGCAAGAATGTCCAGGCAGGAAAGTGCCTAGATGAGGCAACCAAGATATACGGCCAGATAAAACCCCAGCAAGGCAACCCTTTGACTTTTGATGGGATGAGGGATTTCACGGATGATTTGCGGCGCACTTTAAGAGCTAACATAGTCGCTGTTCGGGGCATTGATGGGGGAGGCATGCTGGAGAGTCACGAGCCAATGGTTGAAGAAGAGAGCGAAAAGCTTGACCACCGAAGACACCGGGGAAGTCTCATCGGCGGAGGTGTATCGCCGTTTGGCGGGCTTGATGCAGGCCCCCTTAGTCCAATGCATATGCCCCACGACGAACCGCTGAAGAAAGACGACAACTTCGAGTGAGAGACTTTGGTGATATGAACCTGGGGAATATCCTCTAGGTGCCTTGTACAATCTAGATGCATCTGAATTGGAAGCGCGCATATAGGAATGGCGTTATGGGGATGCGTGGCCAACTGGCTTTTGAACTTTTGAACTTTTGATACATGACTAGGCTCATGATATTTTTCTTCGCTCGTGCTGGCGATCGTGGAGACTTAGCAGCGGATCCCGTCCGAGCCTTGCTCTGATTCACCCACTGGCTTTGGGTAGCATACCCATATCCACCGCGCGCCCCCTTTTATTTGAGCGGAGGGGGAGTTCCGCTCGACCCATTTCTAGGAGTACATGTGTTTTGTACATACATAGATACTTGCATATAGATACAGGAGGTTGGGAGACTGCCTAAATATATCGTAGCCGCTCACACTTGTGGGCAACTTAGACATTTCCGCTTGCGCCCCTCCGCAATCCGTGTTCGCACTGCCTCCAAAGGCGGGTCCACTCCTCATCCACCAGCGGTATTTTCTTGGCATACTCTGACACCCATGGATCTGCGATGGTCAAGCACCGTTTCACCGCTAGTGCTACTTCCCCTGCTAGCTGTACTGGAGGCTCCTCACTCTCCATGTCTGGGATCCTAATTCTTAACGCTTTTATGCATTCCGTCTGGTTGCACGTGTTGGCCACGCTGCGGAACATGAATGCGTAGAGCGCTTCCGACCGCCTGAGGGCGCGCATGGCGACCCCTTTCCAGAATAGCCAGAAATTTACCCAGTCATTCTGACGGGCATAAAGACGTAGGACGCGTAGTAGAGACTCCTCTTTAGTAAAAGGGATGTCGTATGCGTAAATGAGGTCGTTGAGGCACCGCTCCGAAACCGCCCTGTATGGGTGGTTGGCCCCGTACTTGTCTAAACAGCTGACCCACTCTAAGAGTAGAACCATGACATCTTCCGTAAGGATCTCATGCCCTCGACGACTCATCTCCTCCAACACACATATAGCCATATGCACGTCTGAGTCCCATTTTTTTTTGCCGTGATGATACCCATCGCCCAGAATGCCATCCCTGTTGAGAATCCCCGCCAGGGTCGTCAAGAAAGTCGTCACCGGGATATCAATTGTTGACACACATATGTGCTGGAACAACGTCATCAAATCGGTCTTGGTCCAGCTTCTGTGCCCGGACTTGATGCCGCAACACAAGAGTTCTACCTGGCATTGCCAGTGCTGTGGGCCCGGGAAAAAAGGGAGACTCTGGAGAAAGGAAAACATAAATGGGCTGTGTAGATGATCCGATGGCAAAAGGCCTAGGGTTTCTGAGGCCTCTTCCTGTGGGATTCTTTGAAGGTAATTGAGGTGCGCTCGGAGAAGAAGCTCCCTCCCTCCATCCCTGGTCGATTCACCCAGAGCTAAGGGGTTCATTTTCCGTAGCAGGCGATGAACGTAGCGGTACTTGCCTTTATCAACCCCGGCCAATAGGTACCGCGTCATCGATTCATCCCGCAAGTTTCCAGATGCGGGGGGACTATTATTGGGCCCTTCAGCCGTGCCATTTCTGGGATTGGTCGAGGGCTGGGATGGCACCTTCGTGAGATATCCTGCAGGTGTGTGAAAACCTCGGGTTTGAGCACGACTTAGTGTCGGAAGATGAGCGCCTTGGGTAGACGAAGCGTAGGATATGCCACTTGCTCCAGTACTGACGTGCGTTTCCGCGGCACGGCTTCCTGTAGCCCTTTTGGCAAGTTCATCCCTCTTAGCATCCCCATGAGCATTATGTTCTAGTAGTCCCTCCCAAAGGCCCTCTAGATCAAGGTCTTCCCGCTTCTCCTTTGTAAGCATTTGCACTACCAATTTCACACCTTGAGATCTACTTCCAAATCCAACGAAGCTACCTGCAGCCTCACCGATCCCAGGACCGTCGCCCTCGACTGTCCCGATGTTCACACAGATCCAACCAGTTCTCGTACCATCATCCACACCATCCCTCTCTGGCGCACCTACGCTTCCAAGGAGTTTCGACCTCCGCGCCTTCCGTTTCAATTTTAATTTAAGCTCGTTCCTCCCCAGTAGACCATCCGCAAACGGAGTAAGTTTGTGGTTGCTACGGAGCCAGCGGCAAAGGCGATCTGCAGATACATGAAGGTGTTTCTCGCTGCGGGCAGTGCCGAGAATCATGATGAGATTTGCCCCTAGCGCAGGGGGTGGATCTAGATTTCTGAGGTCGATGATTGACAGGTCGTCCAGACCGAGATCCGCTGATATATGCTCCAGTAACGGCCGGAGTAGTGGCGGAGATGCTGCAGGTTGATCCGGAATGCGTTGACGATCTGAAATGGACTGCGGTGCTTGCTGCGGGATTTCCACCTGGAGGTACCAAGGGAGAGCCCTCATCGGCGAGGCAGAGCCTTGATTACCGTCCTCACCTGCCGCGGGAGACCCATTCCTTGCTATATCCACCCCCCGGGGAATGGGATTTTGCGGTACGTAGTCCGGCAATACAGGTCGAGACTTGGAATACGGCCTGTATTGCTGTTGAGCCCCCTCTCGCGAAAGAGCGGCCAGAGGAGGACCCGAATGATGCGGCGTACTAGCGGTCGATATAGTCAACCTCAAGAGAGCAAGCCGGCAAGAGCTGCAGCGGCTGGCATGTACGACCGACCCCATCATTGTCCCATCGCAGAGCAGGTTTGCCAAGGTCGAGAACCCCAGATATTGGATGCTAGATGGTGTTTCTGCCGCTTATTGATTGCTTATTCATCCACGCAAAGGACCCGGTCACGTGCACCGGGATCGAAACTTCCGCCTCTTTTTTGTGGTTTCTCTCAAGGATGATCCGGCCCGACAGCTCTCTCTCTCTCTCTCTACGCGGTACAATAAATAGTACGCTAGGATTGGCTGTGTACACACTCTCTATTCACATTCAGACTCGTGTTCGTGTCAACTCCTTCAGTCTCTAGCAGGCACTATCGAGCGGGTGTAGCGCTGACCACGATAGAGATAGAAGGGCTTCCCAAGATTTGTAGCTCTCAAGAGGCGTCGTTTAATTAGTCTTGAAACACCACCGGTTGTCGATTTGTACCATCCATCACATATAGAGTACAACTACTCTGTACATGCACACTCGTCATGACAAAGGATTTTCCCCTTGGTATTTGAAATCTGGTGTTTGGGCTAATACAGTAGTATAACCACCTAGCCAGCTGACCGTTCAACCAGAGCGCTCAAGATGTGCGCCCTGACAAAGAGGTGACCTAGTCCACCCCCATGTGTAGAGAGAGGCCCCCAGGAGTGCTTCACCTACCTCCAAAAATCTACAAACTGAGGTTTCTAATGTAAGACTGAGGGACCATCATTTCGCATGTCGGTTCATAACGCGGCGAGAACCGGGCGACCCACGGAGAGCGGTGGTTTCCAGCACACCGCTATTGAGGATATCACCGAGTTGTGCACCGTACCACACAGCTATGTTTTGGTCTCTCGCAATCGCCAGCCCTTAATACGTTGCCGGCTCGCTTCTAAACAGCATAAGGTGACCAATTGGGTCAATAAGGCTAATACGAACGCCAGTTTCCACAGTGATGATTTCACTAGACTCTTGCCGTTTGATTATAAAGTAGGCCACCAAATTCTTGGAATAGAGGGTTTGATAGAGGGTCGATAGAGAGGGGAGGGTTTGCGTGCGTGTTTGAGGTCTGTAGAGGTCGTTTTGGTAGAGATGAGGGAGAAAGGAACTGCCTAAGGGATAGCTTCGGGTTGGGAGAGTTCGGTGGCAGTGGCTAGGCCAACGAGCTCTATACTTCCATCTCTACTGAAACTCCCCAAACTCTCCATCGTCGAATCCGAAATCCGTGGTAGCCTCTCCATCTCCTTCAATAGGCAAAAGCTGCCTGCTTAGCCGCCTTTGGGCTTTGACATCCTGTGCGCTTGGGGGAGGCGGGAGGAACGGTAGAGTATTTGATTTACCCTCCCCATTTAGTCTTGGGTGAGATGGTGGTGGAGGGAGGGAAAACGGGGAGGGTGAGAAAGAGTTTTTGGATGAGGGTTGCCGGTTCTCGTCCCTGCTTCTGCGGCCCTTGCCACCAATGTTCACCGTAATCGTTTCACCTTCTTTGAGACTAAAATCTTTTTTCTCCTGGCTCTTTTCCAGGCTTCCTGCGGATCGTCCGCCTTTCTTCCCCGCCGTGCCACCGAGGTTATCCAGCCCGTTTACACGGCGCACCTCTTGAAGAGTGACACCAAAATCAAACGCCTCGCTTCTCTCTTCAAAGCCCATGCCCAAGATTGCCTTGCGCCCACCATCCCCCTGGACCATGATGGCGAAGAACCTCGACGAGTCCAGCACCTGCTCCACTACCGCAGGGGTGGTATATGGTGCCGCAGCAAAAAGCTGTCCGTTGGACGGGTCCTCGAGTAGGATATCAGTAGTGACCAATTCAGATCCATCAGGAGCTGGAATTGCAGTCTCGATAATGCGGAGGCGGGCAGTGAAGATCTGACGAGCATTGTTGTCTGCAGTCCATACCGCAGCATTGTAACCCTTTGTCGAGGTAAGTGGCGGGATCTGGTAAATATGAACCTTGGAGGCTATGAAAAGCACTCGCTGGATGGCGTCGGGAGGTAGTGGTTGGCCAGTGGAGGGGTTGATAGACGTCATCGTCGGGACAAGATTATTTTGCGGAGACAACTAGCCACGGTAGCTACTTGTCTCTGCGTTGCGCCTGTCTAGCTGCCTAGTGTTGAGAAGGCCAGCTGCGGCGATAGCATCCACGCGGGTAGGTGGGCGACGGCGGGCTGGCGTCGGGCTGGCGATGTTAAAAGGCCGGGCCTGGGTGTGTTTCGGGTAAAAGCGGTGTGGACCTTCGCCAATCAACAGGACGTGGACATGATTGGGTATCCCCCGTCGAGGATGGAGTTGAGGCCCGGGCAGAGAAGAGGATATGCGTGTAGGGCAGGGCAGGGCAGGGCAGGGCAGGGCAGGCAGGGTGGGGAACGGGGCCAGTATCGTGTTCGTCAAGCTGCGGCTGTGGACCAGCGAGTCGGGGCTCTGGTGTGATTGGACCAGGGCGGAGCGAGGAGGAGTGAGGGGCGATGAGAACGGGAGCTGGGACACAAGGAGATTCCTCACAGAGGTGCTCCTAACGTCTCGAAACCATGGGGGAAGGCTGGTGTTGACGGTCTGAGACTGAGACTGCCAGCGCATCGACCAGAAAGACCGTTGAGCTAGCGGCCAATCGCTTGTCGGTGCATCTGCATCGGGCATCGCGCCCGCAGGAGTTAGTTTTGCGCGCCGGAGGATAGGACAAGTACTCTGTATATGTGCAGTAGATATAATAACTTGCACTCTGCACTCGAGACAGAGCAAAATGCAGAGTGCAGAGTGCAGAGTAAGAAATAAAACATCACAACATCCCCCCTCTCCCCAAGGACTTGACTCTCAGAGCGGGAGTTTCCGACACGGATTTCCGTAGTCTTGGCGCCACGGAAACCCGTAATTCCACCGAATTTCACCATCGCACCTCACTTATCCAGAACCATTACCCCAAAGGTTGAGTCAGACAAGCATAACTAATTGTATAATGGAAATTTGAAAAAAAAAGTAAATTTCGGTATTGCAATAACTACTCAAGATGTTAACAATTGATCTTGTAAAAAGTTGTAATTCTCTTATAAGATGCTTGTTTTTATATAGTTCAAATAATATGATAAAACTACAAGTAAATATTATTAGTTAGGTTTATTAAGTAACTGAAATGAAGAACTATTATAATTGACAATGAGAATAGATTCTTGTCTTTAATGAAGTTAATTACTAGCTTGATGCTAATAAAAAGCTAGTTACATATATTTTATTATTTAGATTAATTAAGATAAAAAACTACTATAAAAATAAAAATAAGAATAAATTCTTATTTTTGGTAGAACTGATTGCTAATCTTTTCCTGAGACTAGCAAAAGACTAATTACATACGGATAAATAAATTACTTTATAATTGTAATAACTAGTTTTTAATAAGGCTGTATTTCATAACCAATAGCTAGTAGAGTAAGTAAGTATGTAAATTAACTCTACTACCAACTCTTATCTAGGTTAATTGAACACATTTGATTGCTGACTCTATCTAGCCACAATTCTTTTGCACATATTGCCTGTTTGACACCTGTACATGATTTATGAAATACTCTTGTAGAGATAATTGTTGAGATGGGGTTCTCGTTGGGCAAGAGGACCCAAACCGGGTCACGTGACCACTCTCCCCACCGAATTTTTTTTATTCCGGTTCCCCTCGACCGTGTGGTGGACTCGTGGACCGGGAGTCCGGAGCAAGGACGAAAGTTGAGAAAACACCCAAAGCCGCCCCCCGACGTCGCGGGCTCCTGAACCTCGCGGCTGCGCGGGTTATCGCTAGGATGGTACAATTACCAGATCCTACCATTGACCTTGACTGGTCCGGCTACGCTGGTTCAATTCAATGGCATTTCAGCGAGGCCGCAAAGAAACATCCGGATCGAATATGTGTGGTAGAGACGGGGTCGTCGGAGGCTCCCGAGCGGAGATTCACCTACAGGCAGATCTACGAAGCGTCAAACATTTTGGCGCACTTTCTCCATGACGCGGGAGTTACCAATGGAGATGTTGTTATGATTTGGGCACATCGTTCAGTTGACTTGGTTGTCAGCATAATGGGCACATTGGTATGCTTTCCGAAATTTTGCCGTTGATATATCCCGGCCAACTGATATACTGACTTCGCCCTCTCCTTTCTACAAGGCTTCTTCGGCGACACTAAGTATCCTCGATCCAGCCTATCCACCAACAAGACAGAAGATTTATCTTGAGGTTGCTCAACCCTGTGCATTGGTCAACATTGCAAGGGCAACGGATGAGGCGGGGCCATTGGCCCCAATTGTGCGGAGGTATATTGATGAGAAGCTCCAGCTGAAGGCTGAAGTTCCTTCACTACGTATTGGTGATAGCGGCGTCCTGTCCGGGGGCAAACTTTGTGATACGGATTTATTTGCTCAGGTCAGAGCCAAGGCTTCTTCACCACCAGATACACAGGTTGGACCGGATAGTGCGCCTACGCTCTCTTTCACTTCCGGTAGCGAAGGAAGGCCTAAAGGAGTGCTAGGCCGCCATTTCAGTCTCACTCAGTACTTTAGCTGGATGGCCGAGAAGTTCCAGCTCAATTCGGGAAGTAGATTTACTCTTTTGTCTGGTATCGCACATGATCCCGTGCAAAGGGATATCTTCACACCTCTATTTCTTGGGGCACAATTGCTGGTTCCTTCGAAGGAGGATATTCAGCATGAGAAGCTTGCTGAATGGATGCGTGAGCATAAGCCGACGGTCACACATCTGACACCTGCTATGGGACAGATTCTCGTCGGTGGAGCAACGGCGAAATTTCCGTCTCTGGATAGGGCTTTTTTTGTCGGCGATGTCCTCACGAAGAGAGACTGTAAGAGTCTGCGGGAACTCGCAGTCAACGCCAATATAGTCAACATGTATGGTACCACTGAGACGCAGCGAGCAGTGAGCTACTATGAAATACCGAGCCGGGCGAAGGATCCCGACTACTTGGACACGCTAAAAGATACCGTACCCGCTGGGAAGGGCATGAAGAATGTACAGCTTCTCGTTGTGAATCGGGAAGATAGGACTAAGCTGTGTAAAGTTGGAGAAATGGGAGAGATTTATGTCCGTGCCGCTGGTCTTGCCGAAGGTTACAAGGGAGATAAGTCATTGAACGGCCAGAAGTTCCTCATGAACTGGTTTGTGGACAACGGGATGTGGGTGGAAGCTGACAAGATCAACAACAAAGGGGAGCTGTGGAGAAAGTACTATAAGGGGCCACGGGATAGGCTTTATCGGACTGGGGATCTGGGTAGATACTTGGAGTCCGGTGATGTGGAGTGCACGGGACGTGCAGACGACCAAGTCAAGATTCGTGGCTTCCGAATTGAGCTCAATGATATCGACAGCAATTTGGGCCAGAACCCCTTGATCAGAGATTGCAAGACACTTGTCCGGAGAGATAGAAACGAGGAACCGACACTCGTTAGCTACATCGTACCAGAGCTGAAGGAGTGGCCCCAATGGCTTAAAGCTCAAGGCCTAGAGGACGCTGAAGATGAAGGAACCGACATTGGACCCACAAAGGTCTATTCTAAGAGGTTCAGGCGGATGCAGGCGGAGGTACGGGGCCACTTGAAGGGCCGTTTACCCAGCTACGCAGTGCCGACTATTTTCATTTTCCTCAATAAGCTACCGCTTAATCCCAACGGGAAGGTTGACAAGCCAAACCTCCCCTTTCCCGATGTCGCGGAACGGACAGAAGAGGCGTCGGGCGAGGACTTGAAGAGATGGGAGTCGCTAACGGAAACTGAGCGAACGGTTGCAACCAAGTGGGCTGATCTCATTCGTGGCCTTGACGCAAAAAGTATCACGCCTCAGAATGATTTCTTCGATCTTGGTGGGCACAGTATTTTGGCTCAGCAGATGCTACTGGACATACGCAGAGAGACTAGAGCAGATGTCTCTATAAACACGCTCTATGAGTATCCGAGTCTAGCTAGTTTCAGCGCGCAGGTTAGTAGGCAGCTGGGGCAAACGAATGGCGTCAACGGCGGCGATATAGGAGAAAAGGGGAAAGACCCCGCGTATACTCAGTCCCTAAACGAGCTCCTCAAACAACTGCCCACCACGTATCAAACAGCGGATCCAGTGAAGATCCGCGCATCAGCCAATCCGACGGTCCTTCTCACTGGAGCAACTGGGTTCTTAGGCGCTTATCTTATAAGGGACATACTACAACGAACTAGCCGCTCTATTAGACTGATTGCCCTCGTGCGAAGTGTCAAGGATCCAATGGCCGCAATTGGTCGACTGCGACGTTCTCTACAGGGTTATGGCCTGTGGCATGATGAGTGGTCGATGCGATTGAGCTGTGTTGTTGGCGATCTATCAAAGCCACAGCTTGGCGTCGACCAGTCCACATGGCAAGCCTTGTCCCAGGAAGTTGACGTGGTAATCCATAACGGCGCCACAGTCCACTGGGTCAAGAGATACCAGGACATGATGGCCTCAAACGTCCTTTCCACGATTGGCGCTATGAAGCTCTGCAACGAAGGAAGGCCCAAGATTTTTACGTTCGTTAGTTCTACAAGTGTACTCGATACTGATCATTACGTCAAACTCTCAGAGAAACAAATCAGCACTGGTCAAAATGCTATCTCTGAGGACGATGACGTGCAGGGCAGTCGAACTGGTCTTGGCACTGGTTATGGCCAAACAAAATGGGTGTCTGAGCAGCTCGTGCGTGCGGCTGGAAAGAGAGGTCTTCGGGGCTCTGTGATTCGACCTGGGTACATTCTAGGCGACTCAGAGACTGGTGTCTGCAATACCGATGACTTCTTGATACGTATGCTGAAAGGCTGCATTCAGCTGTCTGCCCGGCCACATATCATCAACACTGTCAACGCTGTTCCGGTCAATCACGTTGCTCGTGTAGTCGTAGCTGCTGCCCTCAATCCTCTCCCAGGTGGCGTACATGTTGTCCACGTTACCGGCCACCCGCGCTTACGCATGAACGAATACCTGTCGCTTCTAGAGTTCTATGGATTTAAAGTTCCGGAAGTTCGTTACGGTGCTTGGAAGGACGAACTTGAGAGATACGTCTCAGCCGGCGGTCAAGAGAGAGATCAAGAACAACACGCGCTGATGCCGCTCTATCACTTTTGCGTCAACGACCTGCCAGCTACGACGCGAGCTCCGGAGCTTGATGACAGAAACGCTGTCAAGATTCTGAAGGTAGACGCCGAGAACTGGACGGGGATCGACGAGAGTGCTGGCTACGGCATCGGCAGGGGAGACGTAGGCAGATTCCTCAGGTACTTAGCCGAGATCAATTTCGTGAGCTGGCCCTCAGAAAGGGGAAGAGCGTTGCCTGAGATCAATCTGAGTGCAGTGCAGATGCAGGCGGTCGGAGCTGTGGGTGGCCGCGGTGGTTCATCGAATTGAAGAAATAAAAGATAACAGGTCAATCGTTTCAAAATTGTTATTTGTGTTGAAGGATATCTCTTCTATCCCATGGTGGTCCATGTCCTTGGGGATGCCTCTGTTAGGGTCTAGTAGGTCGCCGATAGACCCTATCCGCATGCGAGGCCTAGCCATACCGCCGTTATCTCTTTGTGAAATTAGGGTTTGCATTGCGAGTCATTCTCTAACCTGCACCTTAGCCACTTCCAAAGATCTCCAGTAGATCCGTCATGCGGGGGCCAGCTCCCGGCGGCTTTCTTCCGTCTGCGGCTCTCTCTTATAACCGGCGTCCTTATATATCGCATTTAAGCTGCCCTTAAAATTACTAACAGAGGCTCCTCGCCATGCAAGTGCCCCATCCTTCTGTGGCTTTCCCTCGTCTTTGGGGGTAGCTTACGTCTAAATCAATGCCCACTGATGGAGTCCGTCAGCCGCACGAGCCCCCAGCTCTGCTCCTTACCCGCGACCTTTTCTTCTGGATCACCAAACTTACACTAAGCTCTTAAAGCGCCCATATGGCAGATAGCTAAGAGCCTCATTGATCTCACGGCTATGGACCACTTCGACCAAGATCTAGGGGCCAGCTTTGGTGTCCCTGATCCGATTTTTTATAAAGCGACGATGCTCTCTTCCTGAGACATCTGCTGCATGCCTCTTCACCAAGTCTCAACAGCTCCTCTTGTGCTGGCCTCTTTTCTGACTGTTAGCAGAAATTGACCATGAATTTTAGTTTTCGGCGCCCAGATACTTTGCTCGGTCACGGGAGGGTGACGATCAAGCTGATAATCGTTCAAGCAAGGGATACACTCTACCTTAATCCAATAGAGACGATTTCCTGGATACCGTCCTTAATTGACCTCGACGGAGGCTCGCTCTCGCTCTCCCTACCACGTTTCTCAAGATGGACGGATACGACGATTGTATGTCGCCGCCGATGTCCTTGCTTGCTTCTACATCTTCCCGGATATAATCGCTAGCGCACAGGCTCTCCATATTCTCCAAATGACCCTCCGGCTATGGGTGATAGAACAGGCCATGGGGTCTCATTAAAGGGGCAGCTCGAACTTTAATAAACTGGTACCGCAGAGGTCGTTTTCTGTACTCACCGGATGACATTTGGCTGGTTTGTTGTTATTCCCTTGGCGGGGTGGCTAACTCCACCTTTGCTCAACCAATTGTTCTCCTACTTCATACTTGGACTGATAGCGCCAGGAATAATGAGGCGGTGGTAAAAACTCACTGGCCTGGAAATCTGTTGAAAGAGTTTAGTACAGTTTTTAATAGGAGTAAAGTACCCAAAAGATATTCGTCCATTTTTAGTAGCTCCGTCCAAATATTACCGGCCTTTTTCGTCATAATATGGGTTCGCAGGCTCCTAGTCTATCTAGTCGCGCTGTTAAAAGGGAAGGATCTGAGACGTGAGAATAGAACCAAAGGCTAAACTACCAATGAAAATATCCCGCTGCTCTCTAGGTGGAGGTCACGTGAACACACTCGTCTCTCTGGTTAGACTCCATTCGCAGGCCCATTTTCACTTGGGCAATAACTTGCGACTGAATATGGCTGCAGTAGCACCATCTAGTGGTGCATCTCCACCGAATTCGACGTATGCTGTCTCGGACTTCCCTATTTTTCTCGTTGGCCTGCTAATGAATGATGTGTGAATAGTGTCTATGTATGTTTGCCGCCCGCGAATCGCAATCATCGACTTGCTGATATCTGTGCCAGGTCCGCAATCTTGAGGAACGAATTCCGATTGACCAGCTCAAGGAGGCGCTGTTGGGGATCTTCTCTGAGTATGGGAATGTTATAGACCTCGTCGCCAAGCGAAATATCAAGGCGAAGGGCCAGGCGTTTATCGTCTTTGACACTCCAGAGGCCGCGGAGACGGCAATCAAGGAGGTTCAGGGCTTTGACTTGTTTGATAAGCCTATGGTTCTTGACTTTGCCCGGTCGCGGAGTGATGCCGTTGTGCGGCTGCAGGGAAATGAAGAAGAGTTTGAGACCCACAGGAGACGAAGACTTGCTGAGAAAGGTACTATCGAAGCGTTTATGACTCTGGATAGGAGTGGTACGCTTATATGAACTAGAGCGGAAACAGGCGCTTGAAGCGCTTGAAGCACAAAAGTTGAAACGACCACCCCCAGAGCCTTCCTCAACCCGAGCTACGAAAGCCTCTCGGGGCGCTGGTCTCAAATCGTCGAACCCTACAGCGGCTGCCGTTGTTCCGGATGAATATTTGCCCCCGAATAAAATCCTCTTTGTTCAAAACTTGCCTGAAGACTATGATGTGGAAGGACTTACAGCCATTTTTGGAAGGTTCGAAGGTTTTAAGGAGGTCCGTTTGGTCCCGGGGCGTAGGGGTATTTCTTTTATAGAGTACGAGACGGAAACGGGAGCAATAAGTGCGAAGGAGAATACGGCAGGGATGACACTCGGTGACGATAGCAAGACGATCAAGGTCACATATCAGAGGCAATAAAGAAATAGGGAGTGGCACGGTTTATCCGGGTCTGCCTAGTCCTTGTGCATGCTGAAAAGAGATACTATGTGGGGTTGAGTGAACATCATGAGATGTAATAGGTCCTCGGTTAATAGGTCACTTAGTAGTACGACGATATCTCTGGGAGAGCCGGGGCTCGACTGAGAGCCCACTAGCGGCCGGGTGCTGTAAGACCTAGTACACCCTATAGCTTATTATATTACCACAAACCCCGACCTGTGGGGTCTGCTGGGAACGGAGCTCAAAAAATGACGTCTTCGTCATCCTGATCACCAAGAATATCAGCAGCTTCTGGCTCCTCGGTATCCTTCCTACTAGTCTCATGGATTCTCTTCTGAGCCTCTGCGTCTGCAGCGGCCCCTTCTCGCTGTTTCTTGTTTTGAACCTGCCACCACATAATTAAATGAGAGTCATCTAGGCGCTAGCATTTTCATTCTTGGTTACCTTTTTGAGCCGGTAGAATTCTTCTCTGTCCAATTCGTCGAGTTCAGAGTTGATGTCTGTTGGAATCAGTAAAAGTGGGGTTTTAGGGAAGTATCTTGGTTCACATTTAATTGTATTCTCCGTACGTGGTATTATGACCTTCATAGATAGTCAGCGGACCTCCCCATATAAACCGGAGTCTTATCTACTGACATGCTCACTGTAGGTTTCGACATACTGTTGTTAGTTTGTCTAATTGCGACAGAACCTGTTGACACTAACATTGCATTTACTGTACAATGATCGGCCGGAATTAGTATTGGAATGGGTAAGGGATTAAGGTGGTCTGGGTCGTACCTCTTCTATTTACTACTTTGATGACTTCGTCAAGTATCACGAATGCTGTCTTGAGCGTTCTGTTAGTGATACTAGGCACCGCCGACCACGTCTAATGTCAACTTACTTGTAGGCTTGCTAACTCAACGAGGGTCTCTACTGCTCTTGCATACGTCTCCCTGGACCGCTGAACCTGCTGTCCACCCTTTCCTAGGCCGGTCAACCCGAAATCGTTGTTTCCCTCTTCGGAATAGGACTCAAATTGCGGTAGGAATACGCCAGATACGTTCTCTTGCTTGGTACGTAACCTGAAGCGTGCAGACTTCGCGGACTCCTGGACCTGATAACCAATGTCTCCGCCAACAGCATAAGTGACTTCGGCAAGCGAGAATGCTGCAATTTGCATCACACGGCCCATTTTCCGTTTTGCCTCATCAATACGCCGTGTGATTTCTGCAGGGCTGTCAATACCACACTTTTAGGAAGTTTTAGCAATGGCTTATCGTTTACCGCGGAAACGCCTTGAGAAGGGGGGTGCTGTTAGCGCGATGGTGTATGGCTTTAAGTAACGACAACACACACTTGGTTAATGCTTCACTTTTTCTCTTTAGCAAGCTGTGACCGGTTTCTGCACCCTTAAGCTTATTCTTCATTAAGCCCAAGGTCTGTCGAGTGGCAAAAACCGCTTCTCGATTCTAAGTCCATGAACGGCAGAAGGTTAACAGTTGCGGCGGGTCATGTTGGATGGTTCGTTCTCGGCGCAAAACATACCCCTGCTCCAGACATGATTGCAGCTTTGGCTAGAAACGGGCTGCAGAGGAGGGATTTTGATGCTTGTAGACTTGCTCCTAGTTGTCTAATGACTGGAGGGTTTGTGAAGAGGGGATTTGGACCGGAAAGTACTATGAATGGAGTTATTGTCCAGCGCTATCTGAATGGCCGGGTAACACTTGATTTAATTTCGGCGTTAGGGCTGAAATATTCTGCTTCCCGCGTAGCTTTGAACACACGTCTGGCTTTGCCGATTCGTCCAACTGGAGATGGAGCTGAATTATAAGTCTCACTGACTACTCGATTGTGTCAGCCGCGGGCTTTGAGCGATGCCAGGAGTGTCTTTGGGACCTATGGAGCCTCTTCCTCGATCTCAGGCTAGGACGGTCTATAAGAAGCCTATTCTTTATCTAATTGTGAGTGGTTTCAAGTGCTCTTCTTCGATCGATGGAGTATGACGCTGACTGTCCGGGATGGTAGTCTGATGAGGATACGGTTTACGAGCAGGATATCCTCCGCGATGGCTCGGGGAGTATAAAGCCGTGGCTTTCATATATCGACCTCAAACTGCAACATGGTAACATCCATGAGCAAGCATTTGTAAGCTCGATCCGCGCTGTGTCTGTGTGAAATCTGACAGAGTTCTAGGTTCTAGAAAGAGCTTGCGCGCGGCTTCCCCGATCCTACAAGTTGTGGAAGATGGTAACCCACCCTTTTTGGCTTGGTTGCTGGGTGCTAACCTTTTGTTCGTAGTATCTTGATCTTCGAGTCAAGCACGTCGCAAAGCTAAATCCTGCAATTTACCGTAAAGAGTACATTAAGGTCAATTCGCTGTTCGAGCGAGCATTGATTTTACTAAACAAGATGCCGAGAATCTGGGAAATGTATTTATCCTTTCTCCAACAGCAGCCTCTTGTGACGCATACTCGACGAACGTTTGACCGAGCCCTCCGTGCATTACCGATTACACAGCACAATCGGATATGGGCTTTGTATAGGCCATTCGCTAATGCTGCCTCTGGTGATACTGCGGTCAAGATCTGGAGACGATATATGCAGGTTCACCCAGAAGACGCAGAGGACTTCGTTGAGCTTTTGATTGAGATGGGGAGATACACAGAGGCAGTAAAACAGTACATGGGAATATTAAATAATCCCCGCTTTCGGAGCAAACAGGGAAAAAGTCATTTTCAGCTCTGGAGTGAAATGGTGGATATTTTAGTTATACATGCGAAGCATATCGGGACCGGGAACGATGCCGGGCTAGATGTGGAGAGAGTAGTTCGGAGTGGAATCGAGAGGTTTGCGGATCAAAGAGGGAACCTATGGGTCGGCCTGGCGACGTATTGGATAAACAAGGAAAATTACGAAAAAGCAAGAGACATATTTGAAGAGGGAATCACAACTGTGATGACGGTACGGGATTTTACGCTTATCTTTGACGCATACGTGGACCTTGAAGAATCTATGATCGGAAGTCTCATGGATGCGGCAGCAGCTCGTTCCGACAGAGGTGTGATTGACGAAGACGCAGACTTTGACTTGGATATCCGTATGATGCGTTTCGAGCAACTTATGGACCGCCGACCATTTCTTGTCAATGATGTTTTACTGCGTCAGAATCCGAACAACGTCATAGAGTGGGAAAAGCGTGTGGCCCTTTGGGGCGACAATATGGGGGAGGTTGTACAGACGTACACTGATGCGATCGCGGCGATACAGCCGAAGAAGGCGGTTGGGAAGTTTCATGAACTGTGGGCAAACTATGCTAAGTTTTATGAAAAAGGAGGGGATCTACGAAACGCACGTGTTATCATGGAAAAGGCTGTAAGAGTGCCTTTCAAATCTGTTGCTGAGCTTGCAGAGATGTGGTGTGAGTGGGCGGAAATGGAGTTGAGAAACGAAAACTTCGACAAGGCGGTCGAAATCATGGCCAAGGCAACCCAGGCACCCAAGCGGTCGACGGTGGACTATTTCGATGATACCCTAAATCCCCAGCAACGGCTACACAAGAGCTGGAAGCTTTGGAGCTTTTATGTTGACCTTGTGGAAAGTGTGAGCACACTTGAGGAGACGAGGAAGGTCTATGAACGAATTTTTGAATTGAGAATAGCAACCCCACAGACGGTTGTCAACTACGCTAATTTGCTTGAAGAAAGCAACTACTTTGAGGAGTCCTTTAAAGTTAGTACATCGTTTCCGATGTCAGAGTCTAGCTAATTTGTTGCAGGTTTTCGAACGAGGTCTCGACCTGTTCAATTACCCAGTCGCCTTTGAGCTTTGGAACCTGTACCTTACTAAAGCTGTTGACCGCAAGATAGGCATAGAGAGGCTGCGGGATCTATTTGAACAGGCAGTCGAAGGGTGCCCACCAAAATTTGCAAAAGTGTTATACCTCATGTATGGCAACCTAGAGGAAGAAAGGGGCTTGGCAAGACATGCTATGAGGATATACGAAAGGGCAACTCGAGCTGTCTCTGATGAAGATCGGTTTGAAATGTTCAACTTTTACATTACGAAATCAGCATCGAATTTTGGGTTGACGTCAACACGGCCCATCTATGAGAGGGCTATCGCTGCACTTCCGGATAAAGAAGCAAAAGATATGTGTTTGAAATTCGCAGAAATGGAACGAAGGCTGGGCGAAATAGATCGAGCGCGAGCCATTTATGGTCATGCATCGCAATTCTGTGACCCTCGCACTAGTCCTGGTTTCTGGTCTAAGTGGGAGTCCTTTGAAGTTCAGCATGGAAATGAAGATACCTTCAAAGAGATGCTTCGGATCAAGAGAAGTGTACAAGCGCAATATAAGTATGGAAAACTTCGTTCCCGCGTTCTACATAAAAGCTGACTTCTTTGATAGTACCGACGTACACTTCATTGCGTCTCAGGCCATCGCAAGGAGCCAACAACAACTGTCGGAAGTAACTAACGGTGATGGCCAAAAAGACGAAGCTGGGCAACATGCCGACGTAATGGTAGCTCTGGAACGTCAAGCCCGAGCACCCCAAGGCTTTGTACCCGCCAGCACTGGGCCAGAGGGTGGGAATACACTACAGGGGGGCAAAACCGTGCCTGCGAATCCGGATGCGATAGACGTTGACATAATGGGCGATGACTAGCGCGCGCTCTCGCCATGGTTGCCTAGTGATGCGAATGTGGACCTCCTGCGGGCTTTGGCCATGCCTTTGCTGATAACTGGCCGCGTTTATCGGGGTTACAGGGTCTTCCTCCCCTTCAGGGCGTCCTCACCCAATCGGGGATCGGGGGTGGATCGGGGGTTTGTGGCGATTTTTGTGGTTGGAAGGGGGTAGTAGCGGTGTCGAACATTCCTAAGACGCCAACCACTCGGTACTGTGGGTAATGTACAACAATCAAAGAGGACTTTGTCAGACCTGATGGGTTTCATTCAGTACTGACTCGTACTGTCATGATTTTGTACAGTACAGATAATTTGTTGGGAGAAGAAAAAAAAAAGAACACCGGATTTCAAAATAAATAAGGGGAGTAGAATGCGGGCAACAGAGAGTATAGATCTCGTTGCATTCATGGTCGCTTCATTCCCCAACCCTTTTACGATATTAGCGTAGGGTCAGTTATGTGGTGTGGTTTCTCAAATTTACCTTCTCCCTCAGCTTCTCTGTAAAGGCGGTATGTGTATTTTTACCAACATGACCATCACGGGAGCCGGGTGTTGCGTATATGCTGCCTTCCGGCTTTTGAAATCTTGATGGGGGAACTTTGGAGGCATCTGCGAAATAATGGCACTTTGGTCAGCGAGGAGACCTTTCTCGTCCTACTCGTCCTACTCGGGGTTTTTTTTTTTGGACGTGAAAACGCACCCCATTCTTTACTCAGCCGCCGGTCCTGTTTCGGGGAAGTTCCCAGGTCGTCACCGAGTCGACGCTCGCGCTGGGCAGCGAATGGGTCGTCAACAATAGTGGCATCATTGCGAGTATCTGAGATGTTGACAGGCTCGGAGGCGACTGGGTTTTGCATGGGGAGGGTCAGTGTATGTTTATTTGATATGTATATATATATATATATATATTTTTTTTTTTTTTCAAAACTCATCCCGCATGGCTGCTTGGGGGACTAGATAGCCTACATACCCTGTTGACTTGTCTCGGTATCAGCCATGACGAGAGCCTCTCCAGTTGAAGCTGTTCTCGAAATTTTCTCAAGGATGGGTTGATGGGGGAGAGGGCGGTAGGGATTGAGGGTTGCTCTGGGACAGCGACTTCAAGCTCCCGCTGGGAGTCGCACAAGCTATATATCCATACAGAGCAGAAGGGAAGTGTAATCGCCTCGGGCCACATGATGTATGCAGCCAGTCAGAGCGTCGCAACTGAACTCGGCCCATTGAAGCGTGATGCTCCGGCCTGCTGGAGTGAGTCTTTACTGCTGCTTCGTCTTGACCGAAGCTTTTGCCGTCAATCGAATCACAAGGTCGTAGCTCCGCCTACTTACGTCAGGGATATCGCAGCTTGGCTCCTGGGTCAATGAGATCGCCGAAAACAGACATGCAGCCCCCATTCGCCACCGGTCCTTGGTCTGGTGGTGGGAAGACGACGGTGCCAGCGTCTTTCAGGGAATAGTTGGCCTCGGCCTGGGCTTGCTGCAGTCCCGTCGTCGTCGTTCAGTGGCGCGTTGCAGGAGAAGTTGGGTTGGTATTTGCTTATCTCGCCTTCCCCACCCTCGCTCGGGTTGAGTGGCCAAGAAACGCGACCCGCCATCGTCATTGTCGGGTGGGGATATGGATGGCCGGTATGCGCTTGGGCCGTGGGACATGGTTGTTGCTCACGGACATGGCAATCTGCTGCTCGTGGCAGATGCAGCGAGCGAAGTGATGTGGAGCGTGGCGGAGCAGCGGTACAAAATACGCTGCCAGAGCGGGGACGAGCGAGACAGAGCCGTGTGCAACAGCACAACAGCAGCACAGCAGCAGCACCTCAGCAGCGGGGCGTGCCTACCGTTGTGTACAGACATGCCCCATACTCTGGAGTGCGTATTGTGCGATCCTGCCTGGCGATGTGTCCGGTGTATTACTTGCTTTGCTGCTCTGGGTGCTCTGCTCTGGGTGCTCTGCTCTGGGTGCTCAAGGTACTCTGCCATGCGCGTGCCGCGTCGCTAGCTTGGGGTCGATAAGCTAGGGATCGACAGCTCACGCTACCCAGCATCAACAGCATCTCGCTCACTAGGGCGTATGCAGTGCAGTTCCGCAGCGTTGAAGTTTAAACCCACTGAACTGACCCT
This sequence comes from Geoglossum glabrum, assembly GCA_021527465.2. NCBI lineage: Eukaryota > Fungi > Ascomycota > Geoglossomycetes > Geoglossales > Geoglossaceae > Geoglossum > Geoglossum glabrum. The sequence continues at coordinate 38,369 of JAJDFE020000072.1, forward strand.
AACCACCCCGACCACTCTTTCGGTGCGCGATGGGCGCTTTGGAGCTATTTCCAGTCACACGGCTCGGATGCCCTTCCAGCGGGCGATTACGGTGACGGCGAGTCATGCCGGCCGCTTGCTTTCTTGGCTCTCGGGCTCTTCGCCCTCTATCTATTACATACCTGGTAATACAGCTGAGGCGAACAGGTGTGTCGTTGTACCTTCCTCTTCGCCCCAACTCGTTGGGATGCTTAGTTTTCGCCTTGCCTGAGAAATAGGCAGGTGGGCTTCGAGGCGGCAAAAGGTCTCTCCTTGACAACCATAGAGAACCCCTTGCTTGCTGGACTTGATGCGCCGTCTAGCATGCTACAGTAACGAATGCAAATGCCGAATTCGCTAATCCAAGGTTGAGAGTGAAATGCCCCAACAACGGTAACATTACTCTATGCACAACATATATCGCTAAGTACATGACTTTAGGGGCTAGCTCCTGGGGTTTTTGCTGCGGAAGTGCCTTCAGGCTTGGGGCTCTTTGTCGATTTCTGGGCCTCGTTCGGAAAGAGTTCCAATTGCAGATCGGGCAAGAATCTCCCCAATCTTTTCCAAGTTTGGACCCAGAGTTTCTCGTGCTCAGGCTTCTGTTCCGGTGGTACTAGGTAACCCCCGCTCGACATAACTAGGAGGATATTTTTGAGGCTTTCGGGAACAGCCTCCTCCTGCATCCGGATTAGTGTGGTTATTCAACCTGATATGCTGTTTGTACCCACTCACCAGATTGTCGCCTTGTCCACTATTCATCAACCTATCCATGATGTCTAGTATCCGGAGCCAGAGATCTAGCATGCCGTCCCACTCTGATAGGAGTACGAGGTAATGGAGGAATATCTTGCATAGTAGCGTTGCTGCCTGTACGCGTGTCTCACTCATTCCTATTGGATCCACTTGGTACACCTCCGGCTTGAGTAGCCGGATGATGAGCGGGAAGAGTACCTCGCCGAATATAGCTGTCCACTCTTTATGGTCGGTAGATGTGAGCTCGGGCGATAGTAGCGATCGTTGCAACGATGAGAAAGCTTGGTGCCGGATCTCCCGACATGGGTTGACACATTGGGATGTCAGAGCATGGAATATTGGCGACCAGTACGTGGTCCACGCTGAGCCAATGTTAGAGTGGTATAAATAGAAACAAGTGGTGTTTTTGACCCACCTTCGGTTCTTTCGAGGTGAGACTGTTTGATAAGATTTGGGACGCGGCTAGTAAGTTGGTATATGATACCAATTGCCTTGGAACCCCGAATCACGACTTGGCTGTCTCTGTTGTTACGTGTGAGCCTGAGCAGAGTCACGGATGAAATGACATACTGTGGTTTTGAATTTTTCCCAGACCTTCGCCTTGTAGCCTTGTCGCCCTTTTGCTCATGTAATGACCCTACCCTTGCGGCAGAAGCAAAATCGTTCAACAGTAACACTGCAGATTCATAGTTGTCCGCGGTGATTGCAGAAGGTGCGCCGACTGTGACATTTTCCACAATTTCGAATACTGCTGCTGTGGCCTCTTGAACAGCCATGATTGACCGTAGGATAGACCAAAAGTCGGGAGAGTTGGTCATTTCGTTTCTCAGTGGGCCTGGATTTTTAATACAATGTGCGAGGCCATTGATGGTTGTTAGTGCCGACCGTTCTTGGGTTCTCTGATCAAGGCTGGATATAGTGTGTAGCACTACGGGGGCCCTAAGAAACGAATGTTCCTAAGACAAGTTAGTGCGCATCAAATCTGGAGGGGCAATTAGTGATTACATGGCTGGCTTGAAGGAGACTAAGGAGGTAGAACACAGCCCGTGAAACGGTAATGTGGTGGGTGTTTGTTGCGTCACGGATCACGCTTTGGAGGGCTTCTCCTACATCCTTCCCAAAAGATTCAACGGTGCGTTTGTCCCGAATTGCTAATATAGTAGCAAGTTCTAGTATATAAACGACAGCTGGATCGTAAATGGGTCCGTTGGTAGTGGCTCTGCTGGTATTGGTAGGGTTGGGCTGTGGGAGCTCCGGCTTGACAACAATAACTGCGGGTGATGACTCTTCTGGGAGCTGCGATAGTAGCGAAAGGATCAGGGACCTTAAAACTGGTCCGGGTAGTTGACTACGGGAACTTAGTAGGTGAGCGGCCGCAACTAGCGGAAGAACTCACATGATGTTTGCGAATATGTCGCCCAGGAAACAGGAATTGATGCAGTCGACTGTACATAGTGTGCTTTCTAGTTCTTCGTCGGACGGCTCAGGTGGGTCGTCCGCAGCATAGCTCGATAAGTAAGAGGAAAGGGTTGAAAACAACCCACTCTCACTCGTCTTTTGTGCTCGGTCTATGATTTGGGAAGGCGTCTGTAGGGGTATGGGTGGTATGTCGAGCGTACTTTGTGCTGGAGAAAAGAACGGTGGAATTAGGGAATTGATAAAGAGATTAAGCCATATTCGTACAATCTAGGTTGAATATTAGTATTGGTATGGAGTAGGTGTTGCGGCACTCACGTATTTCCAGCCGTCTCGTATAATGGTTTCATTACCGGTGACCACTCGGAAGAGCACAACTGTAGCCAGCTGGCCTTTGAAATCTCGTCCAAATCTTACAGCCATTTCACTCACCATCACACTATTGCCATTGACTTGGATCTCAGTATTTAGCGATGTGTTAGGAGGGACCTCAGATGCAAGGGTTCCTATTGTACTGAGGCAGAAGATGATGTGATCTAAGGCTTCGGTAAGGACATACCGAGCGGCGATACGTGCACACTGGTCGAAGCCTGTAATAACTCTTGAGAAGACTGCGTCGTCAGATGCAGACATGAAAACATATGATAATGTGGCAATGACAGGCTTCCATGTCGCTTCAAACATATCAGCGTCAAAGATATTAGTATCACAGAGGATAAGACTCCCCGCCGATTCAGTCTTGAGAAGCAATTCCTTCCAAGCATAGTCAAAGGCGTCTTTGTTGTCATGCTCATCCGGTAAAATGATTTCGTGCATCTTGATAGAATCATATATATCCTGGAGATATTCAGGGGCAAAATCTCGCCCCCCATTGACGCCTCGTAAGTTCCGAGAGAAGTCTGTATATGTCATGCGATTTTGTGACTTAACGTTAGGGTTATGCTGATCAGTATTGAGCATGATAATTGCGTACGTAAGGACATATACGGCATCTTTATCCGCAACACCCTCAGGCATAGAATTGGAGCAGTACTTCTGTGAGAAGCAGGTGACGATTCGCTCAATCAGTGGCGATTCCCCAGGCAGGCGGAAAGACTCCAGAAGATCCCTCAGTGCCTCGTCCACTCTTTTCCCTGAGAAATCGAAAAGATCCAGAAACGCTCCCAGTATATCTTCATTAGACCTCATTGAAAGAAACTCTCCGAGCACCTTTTTCGAAACCCGGCTTGTACCTTTTAGGAACTTTGCTATAGAGGTGGGGTTGTCTGGGTTGTCAATGATATTTTGCGAAGCAAGGTATGCGATGCCTGCCTTCTGTTTCTCATTGAATTTCGCAGTGCCCCTGATGATTAATCTCTTCCGCGCCCGCCGCCCTTTGAGGCAATGGGGATCTGGGTACCCGTCACGCACGGGTGGATGGTCAAGCCGTTCTGCGATAAACCCAACATAGCCCAGGAGAGCGTCCAGGCAGAGAGGGGGTACATTAGTTGTACTCCATGTTGCTGAGTCCGGGAAGGCATTCCTGGAAAGCAAACCAACCATATCTTCACAAAGATCACCCCTATCCACCTCACAATCATAGTTGACGAAAAGTTCTACCATAAAACTCGGGATTCTCGCCAGTGCGCCGACATTTTCCACCATAGCCTCCCTTGCATCGGGTTTCCTCGAGCCCCCTTCCATTCCAAGCTTTTTCCTATCCTTGACAGGTACCGGCGTTGACCGCCCACTACTCACTTGTGAAGTAGGGGCTTGTGGGACGCCTTTGTACAATGCTGAGTCGATTCCTGCTTCCCGCGGTATCTCAACCCGGGGGTGCAAACAAGCAACAACATAAGACAGGAAAAGTTCTTGCTGTAGTTTTAGGACGCCTCTGCATGTGGCGAGTAGGGTACCGATAACCCTCAATGACCCTTGGAGAATAGCCATGTTGTCTGACCGAACGAGCTGGAAGAGGTACCGGCAGAGGTCATCCATTGCGAGGCTTGCGAGGCTTGGATGTTTTGATATCGAGGGGCCTGCAACCTCAAGTGCCACGTCTATGATCCGTAGGGCAATAACCCTCATAGTATCTGTGTGCTGGCGATTGTGGGGGTCGAGGAGCTCGACTAGAACTCTAAAAAGCTCTCGAATTGAGGGCAGAGAATATGGCTTCACTTCTGAGATCTCCGTTGGAGCAGAGACCTGAGCGAGGTTCGCTTCACTGCTACTATGAGCTAAGGCGGGAGGCTCGGAAGCAGCATCCGGAGGCTTCTCTAAGCTCGATGACGATCTAGTTGAGGTCGGCGCTGTCTTGCTTGGTGACGCGGCCTGGTCACCATTCACCGCAGGGACCATCTTGACAGTGTTCATATCTTCTTTCGTATTTTCGTCCAAAGCGCCCAGCTCGTCACCAGCCTCTACCTCTAGATGCTTCAAGCGCTCAAAGATAGCTTGACACATTCCAACCATTGACATCTCTGCAGACCGCCGAAGCAACTCCGAGAGTCTCATTTGACAGCACATACTCAAGCCAGTCTCCATCATCTCGCACACGCTTTCGTCACCAAGGAGCTCTCCTCCAGGGCCAGATATCATGCCTTCCATGAGCTTCAAAATCCGAAGAAGAACAATCTCATCCGCAGCAGAATCACTGGCCTCGAATCGACAATGTGTTATGGCTGACGAAAGAAGCTGCATAGCAAGCGACAATCTAGGAGACTCTTGAGATATCAAATTATACGCAAAAAACTTCGTGATAGCCACGAGGGCGAGTGAGGTAATTGGAGCGGACGTTGACGAAGAACGAATGACCTGGAGAAAGGGGTGAAGCAGCGCTGGAGTATCAAATGAGCGAATGTCTAAAGTCCAATTAGCACAGAATTTCTCAGCCAGATGTCAGAATATGGTAGATGCCTTTGCACCCCGTAAGATCGCTCCTTAATCTGGAAAATGCTGACATCAGGGGATTGTCTTGCATGCTCTTTCCTTTCTTCCCACGGAGGCCCCATCGATGTGCGAGTCCGTTTTCCCATTCGCCTTCGGACGGGATTCCAGCCATCTCGCGATTCCTCTGTCCCTTCCTTATGGCCAAACTCTCCCTTGGGCTAGATGGCCGTGAGATCTCATACCCTTGAGTTGAACCTCCACCAAGGATAGCCGAGACTGAAGAATGAGCCCACCGAGCATGCTTCCTCATGGCGGAAGTGACGGTGATACATTCTGTCGTTATTAGTGCCACAGGGTCAACAGCAACCGATATAGTACTCGACCTAGCAAACGTATGCCGCATGTCAAGGACAGGATCATTGGCAGTGCATTGAGGGTCTTGAAGGGGATTGTCGCTGTTCACCCTAATTGAGGCATGCGTGCGCGCCAATTCCGTTTGACCACTCTCCTCAAATAGTACTACATCACTCATGATGCTATTAAAGCTGCCTGGATCGAACTAGAAGTTGAATTTGTGGTGAGGACCATCGAACAGATAGGTGACAGAAGGGTTGAGAGAAATCCCGGAGCCTACCCAAGATCGCCCCGACAGCTTCAAAATGGGCCTTATGACTCGTGTAGGACACTGTGGCTTAGGTTCGATATTGTGAGGGGTGATATAAAATAGTACGTGTAGAGGCTTGTGTAATTGTCCTGTGCCAACTGAGCCGCGTCACGTGGTTTAGGTGAGAAAAGGATCTTGTTATTTTACAGCTATAGCTGTACTCGGAATATTTACTCTGTAATTACTCATCTGTAACAGCGATGGAAAAAAAACGTTGCGATACCCAGAGCCAGTTCCTACAGCTGTAGGAGACCATAAATTGTATAATACGCCAAGGACTTTTAGGGAATATTTGCACGAAGACGTGCTCTAAGAGCGGAGTGTATGGAGCGCATCCGCCATACCCCACCCGTTCCGAAATATTTCTAGTGAGCATGTGAAACCTCTTGTCGGTAGACGCAGAAATTGAGGGATAAGGTGGGACTCTCCCGATTGATGTTAGTCATGTCCCCTCGTTGTGGGGAGAGTGCGAGAGAAAGTTGTCCAGAGTGAGCTTTGCAAATGCTGTATCTCAATCGAATCTTGAATGAGTGCCATTTGGTTAGCAGAGACTACGTCACAGTGTACCATTCGATGACTAACCGGCCTCTACCTATATGCCCTCCTCCTTATTCACTCGCTCTACAGGTACCCTTTTCGTGTCAGTATGACCTGTTGGAACCTGAGACTTGACATCGGGGGTCGTAGTTGATGGTGATGCAGCTTGTTCCTTCGCTTTCATAGCCAGGTGCTCGACGTCATTCTTGTCCTTTTCCCATTGGCTTTGTGTGTCTTTAAACTGTTCTTTAATTTTCTTCGCTAGCTCGAGCCATTCTTTCTCTTCATTCTCGCGCCTGATGCGCTCTTGCTCCATCTCCTGTATGACCTGTCAGAGAAGTGGCAAAGTGTAGGAGGCCAGAGAGTTCAACCAACCTCCATATGTCGGATATCTTCCACACTTGGTTCGTAGAGATGCCAAATGGTGTAGTGTGGGAGCCCGACTACAGAGAATTTCATTCTCTTTGCCATCTGTGGCAGCAGTTAGCCTTTAGTTTTATAGGGAATGAAATATAATGATATACCTTTCCGAATCCTTCTGTTTCCGCATGCTTTTCAAAGCTGAATGCCGGGAAATGTGCTCCTGCCCTGAAGACTTTCGCTTTAGATAAAATACTTACTCCACCTACTCCGTCGATGTCCATTTCAACGTCTGGGTCTCCGTACGGGTCCCTTAGATAGGCAAGATGTGGGCGCCATGTAGCGTATTCTGCGTAACCTTCCACTATAACTGCATCCTCGTCCAACGTATCTGCGAGAGCAAGGGCCGTCTCTGATTCCTGCCAGGAATTCAGATCGTAGGGTTGCTCACCACCCAGCCAATCAGGCAATGGGCGCCATACGTCTACACGCAATAGTTAGACGGGAGATCACCGACATATTCCGCGGGAATCACCACTCACTAGGGACTATAACGTCTTTATTGTGACGCATCAGATCCTCCAGTATTGTGAAGGGCGCTGTCTCAACATCCACATCCCTCCAGTATACCCAACTATGAGTCGGACGAAGTGCAGCACTTAAAAGCCAGTTCCTTGCTTGAGCCATCAACTTCCTCCGAGTTGCTTGGGCTGCAAATCCATGCCGACTCTCCACATCTTGATTAACCTTCTGTCCGAAATCCTTTTCGAGGATGGAAATCTCCCCATATGGTTGCTTCGGATCCGGATTGGCTTGTAGCTCTTGAAGCAACTCAGATAGGAGTTCTAGTGTCCGATCCTTGGAATCTGAAACCAAGAATGCGAGATCTATTAAATGATGTGGATAGGTGAAATTGCGGAGATGAGAGAAGAACATCGGCAGATGTGATTCAGCATCTCTGAGTGGAGCGCATAGCAATATCCTCTCTTCCCGCTCCCACCCCCTTGCAGTACCTTGCATTTCCGTTAAATCATAATATCGCACTGTCTCTAGTTGGAAGTCCTCTGTAGCGCTTAAAAGGCCAAGCGATACAATTGGGAGGATCCCGGCCCTAAAGGACGGGAAGAAGAGTATAGCGAGGAATAAAGAAGAGCCGCAGATGATGGCTAACCGTATGAGAAGCTGTCTCCGTCTTCTCAGTGCTGGTTGTGATCGAGGTTGGAATCTATAGAGACGGTACAAATATGTTAGCCCAGGGCTATCCCCGAGAAACAGATGGATCAGGGGCGGATAAAATTAACTATACCGATGAGGTGATATGGAGAAAGTCCCGCCGCCTCCGAGATAGTGCTTTTGGCCGTTGGAGTAGGCGCTGGCATGGTGCCGTGGCGTCATCTTTCCCGGCAGTCGAGATGCATGCGTAGGCAACATGCGAGAAGAGAAGGGATAGGGTTTGAGTTGGACACGCAGCAGTACGGGTAAAAAACTGATGGAGGCCCGGCGATAACAGGAGCCCGTCTAAGCTTAAGGGGCAAGAGAACGTTGTAATCCTTTAGATGCGCGAAATTGGGAGACGGAGGTTAGTCCAAAACGTTGATCACGTAGTATTCGTCCCCTGAACGGTCGACCTGGAAATTGAACAAATGAACGACCGCCCAAAATAGTTTAACGTGGTAAGAGTTTAGCGAAGGCTGTGATGGGCTACAAAAAAATCAGCCTCCGTCTGCGGAAGAGGATAACGCCGCGATGTGAGGATGACTGTTTCACGCTCATGAGAAAGTAAGCCGTGCTCGATGGGCGTCCCGTATTGTGTTACGTGTCTCTACTGGGGTGGTATGTTGCCGTTTGGGTTCGCTCGGCTGAGGAAAGCTGAATACAGAGTACGAAGTACATGTGCAAGCCTATTGAATCTGAAACGACGATCGCCAAGCTGTGACGCGGGCAAGCTAAAAAGTAAATATAGCATTTAGGCGATACCTCAACTACCATTATTATATTGTTTTGAATCTCGGGATATTTCTCCAACTAAGATACGGCCTAACCCGACTGGCCTAGTCAGGCCGACTACGTAGGAAAGCAATGAGCTCTCCGGCCTTTTCCAACTAACTGGATTGATTCCCAGAGCGGTATGCATCAAATAAGGTAAAGCAGACAGCATCACGTATAGTATATATGCGGTGATGGGGTAGTCGAGGCTGATATGGTTTTTTCTAGATCGGTTATCAGCATTGTAATCGAATGTGGCGGAATGGAAAGGGTTCAGGAATTTACGGGACCGGCGCTCAGAAAAGCCAGTTTACTCAATCCTTCTACCGGCCTTCAACGCTAGCTGCTCAGGACGAGCCGAAAGTATGTCAGGCTCTGAAGCCGACATTACGCGCGTGCCAGTTCATATCTCTAAGAAAACAAAAAGACATGCAGCAACTCCACAACCGATCATCCCAGGTCCAGAAGGACTGGTCTGGTGCGGGAGGGTGGCTTGGTAGGGTAGGAATTCGTTGAATGGATTGACTGTTGTCATCGTGGCGCGTGGAATGCTGATGGCAAGGAAATAGCATACCCAAGGAATTCGATACTACCCAGCTCATTCACGAGATACTACTACCATCGTTACTATTCCTAAAAATGGTCAGAGAACTTTATTGCATGGATAATTGAAATAAAAAAAGTTCCAGAAGTATAATGGACATCAGAGTATTGGTAAGATTGGTAATTAGGCATCATCAATGTTCTTCAGTAGCAGAACTGATAATATTTTTCTCATCACGTGAAGTTGTGAGTTGATGAAAGACTGAGAAGAGAGGGACTTACACCTATAGATATGTCGAGTTTTCAACGAAAGAGCGCTCCTGCTATGGCTGTGATGTGTCAGACGAATCAATAGAGGGAGCCTGAAAATGAGCTGGGGAGAATGGGAGATGATCAGATGGTAGTGCATGTTGTTCAATGGCTCACGGAATAATATCCCGAACGTTGTGAAATGATTTCCTCATAAGACACCGAAAAAGGCTTTGCGCGAGGGCATGTGCAGAGATAATCCTGACGTACCGGGGCTTTGCTATCCGAATCTCGAGGTTGGTGGACATCACGGAACACTCGAAAGGAAGTGTCGATTGTCGGTTTGGGGTTGGGAAAATTTTAAAATTGTGTTCGAGCTCGGCAACCAACCACGTGAGGGACGCTTCAGGGCTAAACCTGAGGTGAAGCTCAAATCATTCCACAGCGTCATCTCGCCCTTCACACGCCTACTTCAGCGTAACTGGGATGAGATTTCCGTCACCATGACTGACAGGCGCCGGATTAACGGCCCACCTGGCGGCAGTACTACTGTGGTCTTTGCGTCCTCTCTTGGTCTTGGTGGTAGACCTATGGAGAGGCCGTTCAGGACAAGGCCTCCAGGTCAATTGAGAAAGATTTGTGCGCAAACCCTCCCTCTGCGGTGCGTAGGGGACTTGTGGTCTCTGTACTGATAATACGTTACCTACTAGTTCTTAAGACGGGGCTTGCGCCATCGGCTTCTGGTTCTGCGTACCTGGAACTTAGTCCTTCGAATACTAATGAAACCTACGCTTCTCTCGCCCCATCTTCACCTGCTTTGAAGCTCACCTGTACTGTGCATGGGCCTCGCCCCCTTCCCCGGTCAGCTCCCTTCACCCCCCAAATTCAGCTCTCGACGCATATCAAATTCGCGTCGTTTGCCGCTCGGCAGCGGCGCGGATATATACGCGATGCAAGTGAGCGGGATCTCGCTGTACACCTCGAAACTGCTCTAAGAGGTGTTATCATTGGAGACCGGTGGCCAAAGAGTAGTGTAGAGGTTGTTATTACCGTATTGGAAGGAGAGGAAGATCGTTGGTGGGGCGAAGAATCCGGAGGCGGGACTACAGGAGTGGGAAACGTTGGAGGCTGGGGAATGATGAACGTGCTGTCAGGATGCATAACTGTTGCATCTGCAGCGATTGCGGACGCCGGGATTGATTGTTTAGATTTGGTGTCTGGCGGTGTCGCAGCTGTTGTGAGAACATCTCAAAACCGGCACATGCCACCGGACGAGGACACGGATATGACTGAGGATGGGCAAAAAGGCCAGCTGCAACTAGTGTTAGACCCAGCTCCGCCGGAACACCAAGAGATTTTCGCTGCGTGTGTCGTGGGTTATCTATCTTCCCGTGACGAAATTACCGAATTATGGTTGAAAGGAAATATCCCAGGGCCTACTGGTTTGTCTTTACGTAACACCCAATCGCAAATGTCAGAGATTGGAGACTTGGTGGATAAAGCTGTGGAAGCGGCTGTTGCAGCCCGTCTGGTGCTGGAGGAGGCCGTGAGAGAGGCAGCCGAAATAAAAGTAGGGCAGCGCACGAGGGATAAAGAATGAGAACGGGCATCAGGATCGTTCGCAAGCCAGCGGCCGATCATCCTGCGGGGGAGCCGCTGTATACGCGCTATGGCCTCTGAGTGAAGTTTGTCATGAGGAAATGGCGGGTGGCTATGACCAGACATTATTGGAAACGTTTTACGGCTGCCCCAATAAAGGGAGATGGACCTAGCCTCCAACCTCGCGAATCTCACTAGACGGGAAAACTAGCCAATTCAGACCTTTCATGCTACACGGAATGAAGTAGCTAGTGACATGGGATACTTAGCTCCCGAATATGGGGGGCTGCTTCTAAGACGGGAACTAGCAACCCTGTTTGCTACTCTAGTTTGTATTCCCTAATTACCCATTACCCGAACAGGGACTGTTTCCGTCCACACGGGCAACTCTCCTGTTACGCCTTAACATTTCCCTGCCGTGACACTTTTGCCCCACTAGGGAACCTATCCATACTATTTGAAATTCCGCAGATCGACCGGACGTTAAGGAGCACGCCGATCTCTTTGCAATCAGATCTCCCTGGTGCCAGAGCCATGCCCTCGAAAATCCAGCTCGATGAGAACCTATGGTTCCTTTACGTCTGCCTCCAGAAGTCTGATTTCAAAGCTGTGTGTTCTACCTGATCTCGTATCTCTGCCCAACAGGCTGACCCTCTAACAGATCGACTTCAATGCGGTTGGCGAGGCTACGGGACTGAATCCCCCAGCCGCTCGGATGCGCTATACACGTCTGCGACGTCACATTGTGAATGGCACGCTGACCGGCACTCACGGTACCCCTTTCCAAGGTGGCCCAGAACGAGCTGCACAGGCTCAAGGAAAGCGCAAGAAGAGCTCCAGCATGATACCAAAGGAAGAGAGCGAGGATCCGGGGTATACACGGGCCTGCAGTGGGAGCCGCATTGAAAAGCGGCTTAAGTCCGAAGTTGAAAGGAGTGACGGATATGAGATTGATAGTGGTGATGAGCAAGATGAGATGCCGTTGGCAAAGAGACGTACCGTGAGTGACGGGAGAGGGCAACTTAAGGGCGAAGGGAAGCCTGCTACCAATGTAGGGAAGGCGCTTGTAGAGGAACAAACCGGCCCCAAGAGAAGACTTAGCCAACACAATGCAGCGGAGCCAACGACGCCTATAGATTTGGCGTCATCTAGCCCCCGACCAAATGTCGAAGAACGCTCCGAGGCATTATCCAACGCACCTATCTCTAACGTCGGGATAAAATCGCAGAGTCGCACCTCTATTAACGCATACCACCAAACGCAACCCCCAGCTGCACTAGAGCCATCCGTAGTCGAAGGGAGTCTACATACCGGCACCAGGGCCTCCCCGTCAACTCTGGGTGGCCCTCGCGCCGAAAGCCTCATCCAAGCCCCGTCTACTCTCCACGCAAATCAGCAATCCGGAAGTGCAACGCCACCACCAAGCTCAAAGGCACCCGTCGTCGCAATAGAGGATGGGCGTGTACCGCTAAAGCTACTTGTTAAGGAGGAGGAAAGTGAGGATCGGAAATATTCCTTCATGTCCTAAGTGTGTGAGGCAGACACTAAGCGCGTGAGGCGGCCACGGAAAACGGGATGGGTAAAACGGCCATGATTTTTTTTTTACTAGGAATAACTTTTTTCTATTTTCCAAACTTTCTCCACCTCCTAATCCCCTTGAAACTAGACACTACGGACCCTCTCACTATTTAACGAGATTTCACGTTAGTCTTATTAGAACTACTATGTTGCCAAATGAACCTGCCCATATATGATAATGATGATGGTATGTCTCCTAAATATCACAAAATGAACCGAAACTCCCTCCCCCGCTTCTCCCCCCCAACTAGCCCCTCTGTATCGCCATTCCGCTCACTACTCTCCTTCTCTCTCTTTCTATTCTTCTTCCCTAAATATGTCCTCAACCCAATAGCCACGAAAAACACCGCAAGCATGAATCCCGCACAAACAATCATCCCCTTAATGTAAAGCGGTCCATCCTCCTCTGGATAAAGCCTTGTACCGACTAGCGGTCCGCATTGACCAATAACGTTAAGCATTGCCATGCCCGTTCCTCTCTTGGAATCTGAATCTTGGTTGTTGACAGTCCAGGTGATGATAATAGTGATAGCAGAGAAGAAGCCAGATGTGGCGAGACAGATACCGGTATACCGCCAGCCGATTGGCCATCGATACCAGCCGCCGATAGCTATCAAGGAGTAGCCTAGGAAGGCCACTATAGCGTGAAGGCAGACGAAGGAGCTCCGGTCACGGTATCGGTCGGAAAAGTAGGCTGTGAATAGCACAATGAAGAAGGATAATAGGTACGGTGGGGCGGCGAGTGCTTGGGAACTGAGCTCGGAAAAGCCCATTCTACCTATTGTCAGTGCCGTAAATGCTATGGGTTAACAAGCTTAGATACTGACTCGTGGATGATAGTGGGAAGGAAAACTGGCATCGAGCTAAATGCTACGTTGCAACTGAAGAACATCAACTATGCCGGACGTCGTACTTTAGTACAATGAAGTCTCATCAAGACGTGAAGCTCCCTTAAAGCCAAGAACTTACAGCCGTAAGATAGCATATCGGATCCGCCAAGGTCTGCAAGACCTCTCTCCATCTCAAACCCTTCTTCTCTTCACCAATCATGTGGGGTCTTTCATTTCTCAGCCTTAGTCTCGCAATTCGCTTCTCTCCTCTACTCAAGAACTGGGCGCTCCCGGGGCTATCAGGGATAAAGGACCAGGCAAAAATAGCCGCAATGACGCTCGGGAACCCTTCTATTATGAAGAGCATTCGCTGCAAATCCACATTAGTATGTGACCACCAGAGAGAACCCAACACAACATACCCAAGGTGCAATAGGGCTCCTCTCGCTCAGCCTCACAATCACCCATGCAAGGCTACTCGCAAAAGATGTAGCTAGTGGCGCAGCTGAAATGAACAGCCCCGTCCTCGTTGCCAGCTCCTCCCGCTTAAAAAAAAAGGTTAAGTAAAAAGGTACACCCGGCCCAAACGCCGCTTCGCCAACGCCGAGCAGGGCCCGGAGGATAAGAAGCGCAGGAAACGACGTGACGAGGGATTGGGAAGAGGCTAGTAAGCCCCAGGAGCAGACACAGAGAGATATGTATATGTGTGCTGGAATGACCCGGTAGAGGAGGGTCATCCATTCGAAGAGGATGTATGTGATGTAAAAAGAGGTTAGGAGCCATTCGTATTGTGAGGAGGTTAGGTTTAAGTCTTCTGGAAGACCTGCGATGTGGGCCTAAGATGGAGAAGGGAAATGTTAGGCTTAGATAGATGATAATGGGAGTACACGCACGTAGATGAATATCATGCCCTAGGAAATATACAATTTGCTACAAAGAGCTGCCGGAAATTGCCAGAAACCCCCCCCCCCCCCCCCTCGAAAAAGAAAACTCTAATGAGCTTATTCATTCAAAGTTGTGATACCTAATCAGCGCTTCTCTCTTCTTGGCTACCGGAAACGGCATCCTAAAAATCCGTGGAAAACGACTTGGACGAGAATACTAAACTGACTCCGCACCGATACCGCTGCGTGGATAAACACTACAAAATACAACTCACATTCCCGATATCTTCCCTCCTCAAGTCAGTCAGCCGTCTCAATACACCCAAAATCCCAAGATGACTTACTACTCCTATCCAAAAAACTCAGCATATACAATCCCGCCAAGAAGGCCACCAGGTTCCTGTCGAACTTCCTCACGACAACTTTCTCCTCATCCGGGGTATATAATTCGAAACTCTGGATGCTCGTTCGACGCCGTCGCCTTGTATACTTCCCCTCTTCTTCTCCCTCTTCTCCCTCCTCCCCCTTCTCCGTAGTGTCGCTATTGCTGCCCGAACGCACTCCCTCATCATCGTCCCCCACCATCGACCCCTCATTATCGTTTTTCCTGGGCAACGCCCTCAATTCATAAGCATCCTCCACATCCCCATCCCTTTCTTCATCATCCTCATCACCCTCATCGGGTGTCCCCACCCGCGACGGTGAGTCAGACGCCGAGCTGTCCAGATGTGGGGACCCACCTATGGGCGCGTAGTGCGTCGTCGCCGTTGAGGGCATTATGGGGGGATCTTGCAAGACGTTCTCGGAGGTCTTCTGGAAAGGGCTAAGTGCGCGGATGTGGGTGAACGTTTTTCCGGAGCAAATTAGAAACCCTAACCCAGCTCCCTAACTGGAGGGCACAGGGAGAACAGGCATATGGCCCGTGTCCACGAAACGGCCTAACAGACTTCATGAGATTGTATTGCACTTTTGGCACTAGAAGCCTTGAACTATTTAATTAAAGCCTTAGGAGCGCCAAAACTGCATCGACGCAAGAACTTTCGATTACTTTTGTTGCAAATTCGCCCCAACAGCAGCGACTTCCTTGTCCTTTGGGAGAATATCCGGGACAGGCCCTAGCGGCGTGATGCCCTATACAAATCGCCGGTCAGTTAGTGGGGGCTCGGTGGGGTGGGAATGCTGTGGAAGGTTGTTCTTCCAAATATATAGTAAAACTGAAAGGGGAAAGGAGGGTCTTACAAAGGGATTTATCTGCTTATGGCTCTTTGTATAGTGCTTCTTGATATGCTCGAACTGCGTTGTGTCATGGAAAGCTGGGACATCCCAGTACAGCTTCCTAAGCCAGCGATGAATGGCGGGATACCCGCTGCGAATATCTCGGAAGTTGGTCTTGAAGTGCTGCACATAGCAGGGATCGAAACGGACGATTGTTGTGTAGAGGCGGATATCTGCCTCTGTGACCGCAGACCCGAAATAATATGGCCCTTGGATCGAGCCGAGGTGGGCTTCAACCCGGTCAAGGGAAGTAAAAAGTTGCTTAACATTTCGCTCGTACGCTTCTTGGGTACTGTGCCATATTTCAGTTCACCACTTTTTATCTTTCTCACTCATTCTGTATGTAGACAGACTTACGTTGCAAATCCGGATTTGCTGTCGAAAGCAAAAATGCAAGTCAGTATCACCCTATCTAAATAGAGAGGGTAACAACTTACTAAACACCGTTATTAATATCATCATACGTCCATTCGTTCGTCTCCTCGATCTGCTTCCTCAGCTCCTCAGGGAATAGATTCACATTCCTGTACTCCTCGGGTAATAGCTCGTCAAATTCATAGTAGAACATTCGAATGATCTCACTGCTCTCATTGTTGACGATCCGACCAGTTTTCTTGTCCCACAGCGTCGGTACAGTGAAGCGACCAGTGTAATCCGGGTTGACCTTGAAATAGAGATCCCGTAGGTGCGTCACATCCTTGTGGTTCGGGTCAGGGGTCACATTTTCACCGGGGAGGTTCTCATCAGGGGTTGCAAAGCGCCAGCCTTTTTTTGGGTTTGCACACTGTTAGGACTACACCTTCGAGATATTTAGTGGGGTAGGAGAGCTGGGGGCACCTTTATCTCCCATGTGCCAGTGGACAACTGTGAAGCCGACTGTATTGTCAAGGCCCTTGAGTTTCCGCGCAATTAGCGTTCGATGGGCTGGCACCTGGCGTCAGTAATCTAGTTGCTCTCCTCTACACCCACAGACGAGAGCGCGTACCCCAAGGGCAGGCATAAGACACGTATAAATGATACCGCCCTTTCTCTGGCGGAAACTCAGCTCCCGGTTCCTTCGATATGGAATCCCGGAACACCGACTGTCCACGCTTGAACTCGCCCGACTTGTCCCCTGGGGCCACCCAATCGGTGATTCTGCTCGTGTTTCCGGCCTAGTCGGAAGGGGTTCATACAGTTAGCCGCAGTCTGGAAGGCTGGACAGCGGGTGAGAAGGACTACTACGGCACGGGAGAAAACAGCAGAGCAGCAGCTGCGGCAACTACAGCAGCAGCCAGGGCATATCGTAGTCGCCGCTGACCTACCGAAGACATTGTCGTGGAGTTTCCAAGTGCTCTGGTGGGGATGTGGCTCGTAATCAGTCTGCTGCGGAACAAGAGCGTGTTCATCCAAGGTCTCCAGCCTGTGGAATCGGTCAATGTCAGTTGATGGGACGATGGGTTCGTCTACACATATATTTCTACGGATCCCACGGATAACCGTGTCATTCATTCTACACGCGGAGTTGGTCGGAAGAGCGACCAAAGGCAATATGTGCGCTGACGTCATGGCACATGGCTGCCCGCCCCTTCTGCTTCGTAGTATTTCAGAGCCTGACTGAGTTGCAGGCGAAGTACAGAGCAGGAACTCCCTGTATTTCCCCTTAATGTCTACCTAAGTCGCGCTCAGAAGTTTACCTAGTGTGCCGAATGCAGTCAACCACCCTCTTGATTTCTCCAACTGCCTATGCTCGCCCATGCGAAGAAGCTAATCACAGCGGAGTGGATGTATGCGGAAATTTCCTCAATCTAATTGTCCATCTTC
Organism: Geoglossum glabrum; assembly: GCA_021527465.2. Classification (NCBI taxonomy): domain Eukaryota; kingdom Fungi; phylum Ascomycota; class Geoglossomycetes; order Geoglossales; family Geoglossaceae; genus Geoglossum; species Geoglossum glabrum. The sequence continues at coordinate 55,732 of JAJDFE020000072.1, forward strand.
ACCATCACATATGGAATCTCCACATCCTGATTAGTTTGGTCTTCTGCCACTATCTCGAAGATAACGTTTCTCTGGTGCGCCGGTACGGGCTTCCTGCTGACCGTTGCCACGAGGTCGCTCAGCCTGCGGGCGGAATGCACGTTAGTCGCAGCGGACCCTGGAAGAGTTTGCTAGCTATGAAGGGTGACTTACTTGAGAGGGTACCTCTCTTTCAACTTGCTCGGCGGATAGAAGTTGGCATAGAGCAAGCTGACATCCGAACTCAGCATGGTAATATCCAATCCCTTTGCCTCAAAGTAATCCAGGAACTCTCTTAGCGTCATATTCGGCACTTCGAACCGATCCCAGAGTTTGTCGATGGTAACCTCACCATCTTTGCCTAGGTAAGTGCCCTTGGGACTTGCGATTGGCTCACTGAAACCGAAGAATGGAAGTGCGAGATTGACGAAACCATTCTTGTAATGCTCAATGTTGGTTTTGCCATCGATAATCTTGTAAAGTTCTAAGATTACCAGCCCCGTGACGAGCGCAGTTGTGGTTGCGATAGCAGGGATAATTTTGCCTGCGATGAACTTGGTCTGGTGTCTATCCGCAGTGGCGATACTGTAATTCTCCGCCCGAAGGTTGCTGGCAGCGGTTATGAAATCAATATGATGGTTCGTATCATCATCTTTCTCGAATTCAACCGGAGCCAACCTGAACCCAGCAAAGGAGTGGGGAGCCGGCAGTGCTGCTGTGATTTTCTGGAGTTCTCCAGAATCGTCGAAACCCGACCCCTGTTGAGCGTTTGGATCAGGCTCGTTATCATCGGCCTGAATTTTGACACCTGGATTTGGGGTGAATTCGGGGATCACCATGCTGCCGAGGACCCTCTTGTACTGTTCTATTGAGACACCTTTGTTATCAAGCCCGTAGTTGAACGCATGCAAGTTAGCTGCTGAGACGATGAAGTCAAGGTGTGTTTTGTTGTTGGTATCAAATCTCAATGGGGTTGGTGCACGCTTTGGTCCAGACCAGAAAGGAGTGCCAGAACTTGTTAAAGAGTCCTTTGGGAAATTGTACAGAAGTTGCTGGATGGCGTTGTTGTATTGCTTCTCAAACTGATGCCGAGCCCAAGTGATGCAGTCTTCAAAGCTTTGAGGCTTTTCGGTAACCAAGAAATCTCTAATCGACTCGAGAGTTCCCTTTTCGTTTCCGCCTCGCTTCAGGGTTGTCTCGATATAATTCGGCTGCGAGAGATAGAGGTTGCAAGCTTCTGGTGGGTCTACAAAGTAAGTTGCGAAAAGTGATCTGGCCCATGCTATAGTATGCTCGATTTTGTTTGGGAAGCTTCTCAGTGTACACATGGGGAAAGTCTTCTCTGGCGGATCCTGAGAGCTCGAATATGACTCCGTTAAGTGAGGTAAAACAACCTGTGTATTTCCTTTGGTACCTAATGTCCCACTCTCTAGCAAAGGCTTTCGGAAGAAAACACATCGACGATCAACATACGTTCTTGCTTCGACGTTGTCCAGGGCATTGGTGACTCCATCCAGTTCTTCCCAGAAACCTTCGTGAAAGACGTGTTCCGTGTCTGGCCCAACTCGGTCCCGGAGCGTGACAATCTTGCCTTTCATCTCTGGATTCATGGCCTGTACAGCTTCCGCTGCACAATCGCTTTTCAGCTTGCCAACGTCCTTGGGGCGGAACAGAAATTGTCTATTCAAGTTGCTCTTCTCGATTGAGTCCATATCGGTGACACTGATTTTTCCCTTTGGTCCAGTTCCGAGACCCATCATAGCCCAGTTTTTCAGCATCTCGCAGCCAATCGCGCCAGCTCCGACGAGGAATTCATTGACGCTCGAAATTTTCTCCTGAAATTCTTTTCCAAAGACCGCAATTTGCCCATCATATCGGCCATTGAGAGGTTTGCACAGCAATTCGGAACGTGTCACACTTGTTGGCAATGATTCCAAGGAGTCAAAGTATAGCCACTGTACAATTGGGTGGAATTTCCCCGAAATTGACTTCAAGACTTCCTGGGCAGCCAGACCACCAAAGAAGGCTGCCATCGGGCTTAGGTCACCACAAGCTTGGTAACTCAACTCGCGAATAATCTTCTCATCCAATTCCACTTTCTCTTCCTGCCGCTCAGCCAACGATTGAGCATACTTCCAGACCTCTGCAGCGTCATCATCGTTGTGAGCCCTAGGGTACTCGCCGCCATGTCGCTCAGCAAATGCATGTAGTGCTTGAAATCCCAAATGGATTTGTTGTGGTCGGTCGAATTTGGCATAGTCGGAAATGAGAAGTTCTGGTTGCCGGAGTTGCACCGACAACGGTTCGAAATGGATGACCTTCGGCATCTTTACTTGGGTGAACAAACCCCCACTCTTGTATTCGCCCAGACCGGAAACATCACCAATGGAAAATGTATACGGCCCTAGAAAACATGGGTTAGAATTTGCCTTTTATGTCCTTGGAAAGATACCACTTGCCTTTCACGGTGACTTTCTTAGGTTCAGCGTTGTTCAAGCCTTCCATTCCCTTAATCTCCGTGAATGTAACGCAATCCCCATCCTCAAGACCATGTCTCGTCTCATCAAGCGCTGATACTAAGCCCTCCGAACTGATGTGCGCAACGATCCCACTAACCACAGCCTCACCCGATGTGTCACTAATTGTAAAATTCTCACCGAAGTCTGTGAATATATGCCCAAATAGACCAAATGTATCTGAAATGATAAGGTTGATGCCATTCCGGTGGCAGTATTCCGAGATAGCGAGCTGGTCCTTTAGTGGAGTAGATGTGAGCACGACGACTTGAAACCGGCTGAGCTGGTTAAGATCGGAGGTGAGATTGTCAGTCTTGAGGATCGAGACGGGAACGTATGAATTCAGCTCCGCTACACGGGGTGTCGTAGCGGTAGCACGGGGTGTCCCGACGTCTTCAGGATGCAGGAAGAATTGCGAAGAGAGGTCGGCAATCTTTGCCGGGGTCGGGTCGTACAGAGTTAGAGATTTAACGCCTGCTAGAGCAATATTCTTTGCTACGGTTCGCATATGTTTAGACACTGCTGGTATGCGTCGGACCACCCCAACAAAATGTGCTTACCAATCTCTACCCCCAGACCCTTCAATCCCACGATCAGGACGTTGGATGAGCCCATCCGCTTCATTGCCTCATGGCCCAGCACATAGAGCTGCCGGCTATAGAGAGACTCATCGATCTCGCCAGTTTTTCGATCATCCGGGGGTGTATCAATCTGCATGTTGTCCTGCACATTAATGTTAGCGTGATGACCGGCACCCCCGACAGGTACAGAGAGGCAGAAGCTGGAGACAGCGCTGACCGCATGCTCCATCCGGCCAAACCGTGGAGTAATGCGAGGAATCCACAAGTCCGAGGAACATCTACTTACTGCCATGCTTTTCTTATCGGGGCGGAGGGCGAGACTCTCACTGGAGGCCTTCCGTTTACCCAGCTTGACGACTTCTTCCGGATCTGACGGGGGAGGAATGGTGGCGGGCTGTAGACGGGTATTTGGGGGGTGTAGAGACACGCTCCGTTGTTGTTGCGACAATAGCAGCGGCGGTAGGAGGAATGGAAGACGGCGGAATGAGACAGAGTCACAGCCTCAAACACAACACGCCAGCGCCAGGCTTCACAAATACGGCAAGTCCTAGTTCGATTGGGCGCCAATGGAGGGCATGCGGGTGATTGCGGTTGCCTGCAGCGGTGGGGGAGGAGCAGTAGAAAGCGTTGTTTGTGCTGTGAATTGCAATATAACACCCTGGAACTGGATGGATTTAGCTGTTCGTGATCTCGCCACTCTCGCCCGCCGTCGTGAGTTGCCAGAGATTGGCCACAGCACCCATGCTGCCAAGCCCGGCCCTGTGCACAACAAATACCCAGTTATGCAGGCAGGCAGACCGCACATTCTCTTCTTTTATGCACTGCCCCTCCTTGCAGAGTTGACCTGCCCTGACCTAACCTGCTCTCTCTCTCCACTTGTACAGAGATCATACAGAGATCGTACAGTGATTGTGTACAGAGATTGTACATACATGCAACTCCCCACCCAGCGTCTTTGGCCGATTCACTCAACCAGAGGGGAATAGCCCGTAGCAGCCGCGGCGATGGCTCCATCGCTGGAAGAGCCGGAGCCCATCGATATGGATGCGCCCCTCAAGGCCGCTCCGAGACTCGTAGCTCCAGAACCAGGTGTGTTGCGTCCCCTCCCCGCCGCGGTCCTCCACCTAACTCCTGTGGCATCCCGTCAGAACACTGTCCGGGGCCGGAATCGCAACTCGCTGGCAAAGGCGATGCCTGCGCCGGCTGTCCAAACCAAAGCATCTGCGCCTCTGCCCCCAAAGGCCCAGACCCAGACATCCCCCTTATTACCGCGCGCCTCTCCGGCATCGCGCACAAAGTACTCATCCTCTCGGGCAAGGGTGGAGTCGGCAAATCCACCTTCACCACCATGCTCGGTCATGCCTTCGCCACCAACCCCGACCACCAAGTCGGCATAATGGACGCCGACATCTGCGGCCCGAGCATCCCCAAGATGATGGGCGTCGAAACGGAAACAATCCATATATCCAGCTCCGGCTGGTCGCCCGTCTGGGTCACGGACAACCTGAGCGTCATGAGCGTCCAGTTCATGCTCCCCAACCGCGACGACGCCGTAATCTGGCGCGGCGCTAAGAAAAACGGCCTAATTAAACAATTCCTCAAGGACGTTGAATGGGGCGACCTCGACTTCCTTCTCGTCGACACTCCTCCTGGAACGTCAGACGAGCACCTCAGTGTGAACAGCTTCCTCAAAGAATCCGGCGTCGACGGGGCTCTCTTAATTACCACCCCACAGGAGATCTCCCTCCTCGACGTCCGCAAAGAAATAGATTTCTGTCGGAAAGCAGGGATCCGCATCCTCGGCCTTGTGGAGAATATGTCCGGCTTCGTCTGTCCAAACTGCAAGCACCAGTCCCAAATATTCGCCCCAACTACCGGCGGCGCGAAACAGCTAGCTACGGAAACTAACATCCCTTTTCTGGGCACCGTACCACTCGATCCGCGCATAGGCATGGCATGTGATTATGGGGAGAGCTTCTTCGATGCATATCCAGATAGCCCGGCATGCGAGGCACTCCAGAATGTGGTCAGGCTATTAGGAGACGAGATTGGCATAAGCGTAGATAAGGCTACGGGTCCTACACTCGAAGATGCGGAAATGAGCAATGCCTAGAGTATCCGTGATGATCTGGATATTTTATATATATTTTTTTCTTTTTAGTTTTACTTTATGTACTTTTATATCATTCGTTCTACATATCCAACACCTCAGGGCCATGCAAAATATGAGACTTGCCGCTCTGAAAGGCATTTGTTAGGAGTATGGCATGGTATGGGGGGGGGATGCGTTCATATTCACTTCTTTTATATTCCCCTTGATAGAAATATAAACTGTGTCTTTATATAGTATGCGTGGTGGTCACAACGCATGTATTATATTGTGTATATATATATATATATATGTATATGTATATGTATGTAGACTTGTATATATATATATATATATATATATATATATGTATATGTATATGTATATGTATATGTATGTAGACTTGTATATAAGTAAATCTAGGTCATGGTCTACCATTTGAGCGTTTAAAACTCCGATTACCTCTTATGCATGGTAAGATGTATTGGTACAGTAGTAGATGTAGATCCCCAGCTGGTGCGCCGTTATTGCCATTCGAAAAACGCCCCCAGGTAGCCATCGCTACGTTGCTCCCCCCTCTGTTCAGTCATTAACAGGTCTTAGATAATAATTTTAATGTTTATCTTCCCTCCCTCTCACCCTTCCTCCGCTCATCCGCGATACCGGTCATAGCACCAAAATCTAATTTCATCAACAGCCTATCCACACCCCCAATCTCCCTCCCCTCACCGGGTATATACCCCGCCTCTCCCATCTCTGCTCCTCTGCTCCGCTCTCCGTCTAGCTCGCTCAACCGAGCCACCACCTCTCTAATATCGCTTCGGACTCTCTCACAACATCTCTCTAGTTGCACTTGTGCTTCACGTTCCTCACCCGCATAATCATTTAAAGCATCTACGACCCCTTGATCAGTCTCGAGGTCGAGACCCTGCTGCGCGCAGTCTAGGCGTGTAACGAGAGCGATGAGCTGATCGGTGGAGAGGAGGAATGAACGAAGAGTTGCAGTGAAGTCGGTGGAAGTGAGAAGCAGGGAGGACAAAAGGTGGTTGAGGTAGAGTGTATGGGCTCGCGAAAGCGACTCCGGATCATCTGTCGTCCGGGTGGCTGGTGAGGCTGGCTGCCGGCGATCAGCTGTGGAGGAAGTGCTAATAGTGCTGCCTCTCCAGATATCACGCTCTCCGTTACCATTGCCGGGTTCATCATCACCGGTGTCGCCAGATGGAGAGGATGGAGCAAGCCATGATCGAAAGCCTTCCCAACAACCCTTTACTACCTCTCCCTGGAAGTATCCCCCCAACTCCGCCAGCAGGAATGCCGCCGCACCGCAAATCGCCCATACTCTTCTCATCTTCATATTTCTCGCATTGGCTCTTTTCCGTCTCTCGCGCATCTTCACCTCGCCAGTTTTAGTGTTGCTATAGGGCGGCCCGAGTGGCGCTGGGTGCTCTCTGCGAAGGGACGAATGTTGCCAAAGACTGGTCAGGCGGAGATGCGCACGCCGAATAGATAGGAGATATGAGTGTATTAAAGAATATATTTCTAAATCTTGTGGGCCAAGAAAGAGGTCAAGAGGCGAGGGGATATGAAGGCAGAGGCTTGTGGGCGTGGAGAGAAGGAAATCGTTAAAGGCAATATCGTGACTGGGTATAGAGGGATGAGAACCAGCGGCCCGTCCAGGAGTTGAGGTTCGAGATGGAGATTGTTTGGATAGGGAAAGATAGATTAGGTCTCGGGCTAAGTCTAGCTTTTCATCTGATGCATCCTCCTCGCCCTGGAAAGATGAGAGAGCGGCCCAAGTCCTAGCAAGAACGGCCGTAACCTCTCCCTCCTTTACAACCACGGAGCCAAGCCCTTGGAGGCTTTGGTCGCGAGATGATTTGCCGGGATGCTGCCATCGAGAGCGGATGCGTTCGTCAGCCTCAGATATGAGCGCCACAGCAAATTCTCCACGGCCAAGGAGAAAAAACTCTCGTAGTAGTGACAAGATCTCAATGATTTTAGGGAGAGGCAGGAGTTGCTGCAGTGTGTTTTGTGAAAGAGAGAGTCGAATCGCGGCGATTGCGGAGGAGAGGCTTGACGGCGATATCGGGGATGAGAAAGAAGAGAGGTGGCGGAGATGGGAAGGCAGAAGCGACAATAGAGGAGATGCTGTGGATGTTGTGTCCGGAGAAGATGACAGTCGCGCACCTCTCACTCTGATGTGATTAAGAGATCGGCCAATGAAGAGAATCGAAGAAGCTGCAGATGATGAGACGAACTTTGGGAGCAACGACCTTTCAATAGCAAACGCTGGGACTCCACGAGCAATAGTTTCTGAATCTCCCGGGAACTCACGGACGAAGAAGTCCTGTGCGCCAAAAGCAGGTAGTCGTCCGTAAAGAACCCACGTCGATAATTGCCTTAACCATGCTGTTTCCGCCACTTTGATCAGATCTAAGGAGGCCTCTTCCAAGTCTGGATAACCAGTATGCGCCTCATCCCTCAGTCTATCGATGATACCTGCTCCAGTACTTGCCTTATTACCTTCGCGTTTGTGATACTCTTCCGGGGACAACATAAACTGCGCAATCTCCCAGAGCCATTCCAGTCTTCGCGTCCAGCCATCGAACTCTCCCACCAGCCCTGACAAGGGAACAATCCCATACCCACCGACACGTACAGCATCCTTCTGCAATATCTGTCTTTCAACCTCCAGTATCTTGGCTTGGAACCTTGCAAGGTGCGTTGACAAGATGGCCGTAGACACAGCACGACACACTGTGGAGGGGTGAGTGGAGGACACTAGCGAGGTGTGTGACTGCAACGCTTGATGGAGGTTACTAAGATGCGTGAGAGAGGACAGAAGGGCTAACTCAGGTGGAGAGAGAAACGGGGCTGCTTGGCTGGGCTGCTGGCGGGCAGACTGGGCGGCGGGAGAGGAGAGGAGAGAGGGTGATGGATGGCCGGAGAGTGAGATGAGGAGCTCGTGGAGCATTTTCGACGGTGTGATCTGCGAGACGCTCGACGACTCGTTGTCGGCCCAGGTGCCGCGCGAAGGTCTTGTAGGAACAGGATCAGAGAGCCAAGGATCTCAAACCGGCACATCAGGAGCGATCATTGCCGAATCAACGGTCGACAGTGTAGCTAGGGCCGTCACTGGCTGATGGCACGGTGCTGGGGGTGCTGGCGATGCTGATGCTGGCGATGCTGGTGATGCGACAACGGGCACGCGTCGGGTCTTGGCAGTAAAAAGAAAAGATCAAACTGCGGCGTACGGAGTCGCTGCCGCTTTAAACGGTGAGCTTCGGCGCGCTCACCCCGAGCTCGCATCCTACCATTTCATTCTCCAAACACAGCCCAGCAATATCCCAAAACACGAGAGTGTAGAGTGCTCTGGGGGGGTTGTTCCATATCCCCGGCATATCCACGGGGGATTTTAGGTATAAAAGAGCATTTAGTATAAGTTTGGTAGTTTGAAATAGCTCTAGTTACATAAGGGGGCAATAGCCTTCCATGCCAGGAGAACATTTGGAAATCCTTCGAAAAGTAATCTAGAAGTAGCCGGAATCCCTTTTCCAGCTCAACCAAGGCCAGCCGCCATCGGGGCACGAAGCTCTTTTGGTCTAATTGCATTGTTGATCGTACTTAACGGTCAGACCCCGCTTTCTTCGACCGAAGGTGGCACACATGAAAACTCCCGGCTGCACAGTTCCAGTAGGTAATCGTAGCACCCTGGGTCGCAGTTCAGGTTCATTTTCCGACAATCTTGAAGTATGCCCGCAATATATCTGCGATGTCCGTCGATTTCTTCGGCTTGGGAGGCCGACGAGTCCTCGAACTTCTGCTTGGCCTTTTCGATGCACTTTTCCGCACCCAAAGCTAGAGCAGTTCGGGAAATGATCTCTCTCACGTCTTTTTGCAGATAGTGCTCTGCAGCCTGTAGAGAGTATTTCCATAGAGCCCAGTCGCCTGTCTGGGCTGCACTACCACAACTCTGAATCCACCGCAGATAGTCCCCATCAGCGGCTACACTATGGAAATCATGATCCAACACTATAACTAGCAAGCGTTTACCCAGCTTTTGGAAAATAGGATTCTGTGCCGCTCGGTGGATCGCGCATTTATCTGCCGAGCCTCCTAGGATAGGGTCCGCCCTTGCTTCTAGAAGCATTTCTGCAATCTCAACAACATCGTCTTTGGACATTTTGAAGCTCAGTAGCATCGCCAACGGAGATTCCCCAGCCCGATTTAATCGGTTTGGATTTGCACCGCAGCTTAGGAGAGCCTTGATGAACTCCAATGCGCGAGTGCGGTAGTAACAGCTCCCAATTTTTGAGACGATCTCGTGTAGAGGAAAATTTCCACTTGCGCCAACGACGTCGACATCCGCGCTGTTGCAAAGCAGCAAACCCAATTTCCAATCATGATCTTTATAAAAGATCCCCTCTCGCAAAGAATGATGAAGGAGCAGTTCCCCAGACTTGAGCCTCGTATTCATATTTGCCCCTTTGTTGATGAAGAGCCTAAAATCGTTGTTTCGGAAAGAAGCATATCGATAACTCCGGTAACCTGCCCAACCGTACCCGGATCTATCCAGGAATATTTCAAACGGGAGCCTCTGATCCCGGGTTTGCAAAGAGATACTCGCCCGGTTCTCCAGGAACATGATAATCCAAGCCTCGGAATGCGCCCAAGTCGCATGAGGTCGGTCAAGAACGATGTGAAAAGGTGTGATCCCAGCGAGATTAATCGCATTGGCATCTGCTCCAGAGGCTAGCAGAGATGCAGTAATGCTGGTATAGGGATAGTCCGCCGCCGTAACCATGGACGAAGCTAAGTGGAGCGGGGTGTCTCCATTTTCATCTTGACTGGAGACTATCGGGTGTGATCCGAGAATTATTTCCGTTATCCCCTTAGAATGTAAGGACATATGTAAAGCTGTCCTTCCCGACTGCCCTTTCGCATTCGGGTCGGCCCCAAATCTCAGTAGAAGTTTAGTTGCATCTTCGAATGAGCCAATGACCGCATAGTGGAGTGGCTGGTTACCAGCATGATCATTTAGGTTCACGGCCGCTCCATTAGAAAGAAGGCTATAGACCTCCTTCCCAGACTTCTCGACAACAGCCCGATGGAGCTGCGTTTTACCGTCACTATCCTGTGCGTTTAGGCTGAAGCTGCCGTTGTCGGGAGAAGATCTGTTTGGTGATATATACGATCTCGCATATTGGTTATGGTTCGGAGATCCCGCACCGGTATTGGATATTGGTCCAGATCCCCAGGGTTCTCTATCCGCGAGAACTGCAGGTAGGGTGGGCAAAGACGGAAGGAAATCACTTTAGAACACGCAGTCGCATCAGCGAAATCGAGACGGGTAAAATATGGAAGAATACGTTAAGATCAACTACTTACCCGAAACCGACCAGCGCATCTGTCGTAAATGACGAGGTAGAGACATTGTTGAGTACGGGTGTAGAAGTAATGGAGTTCCTAGGAGGGTTCTGTCGACGAGGTTTATTTTTCAAATATCCCCATTCCTTGAGTTTGCTCTTATATAATCGATCACTGTGCAACTTATTATTTTACGTTGTCACACAGGCAGCGGGAGGTTCGAACTCACGAGGCGTCAAGGTCATGCCTTCCTTTTATCAGCCTCCGCACTTCCTTGAGTGATTTTCGCCGACCGATATATAAAACATATATCTCATCTTTACATTCATCCAAAGTCGTTACCATGTCTTCCCTAGGCTTTAGTTACGAGGTCGGAAGCTCTCCCTAACCTGCTGCGGTTACAAAGACCAAGATGGATGGCTTAAGTGCAGGATAGGTAGCGATAATATCGGGCTTGGAAGGTAATGGGGAACCAACTGAGAAACGCCGACGCTGGGCATATAACATAGGTTATGCTCTGTGAATTTGTCGAGAATCCCCAAACGTTGATGCCCCACCATAGATTTCTAAAATACTAATTTCGAAGAGGCTGCAAGAACCCCCGGCACTAAAGGAGTTGAGAGCCTAGGTGTCATTGGGGCACCGACTTTGCTTTTTTTTTTTTTTCGCTGCCTGCTCTTGCACAACGAATGCGCAAAAAGTGCAAAAGTGCAAAAGTGCAAAAGTGCAAAAGTCCGGCCGGAATTCGAGATAAGTTGCACCACCTACACATCACTATTAGAGTAATTGATGCACTACACTTTCTGCGGCTAGGTTTCGCACTTTGCACAAAACTTGCAACGGCCTTTCTTGCCACGGTCTAATAAACATCAAAAACGCGTTCGCTTCCCCCTCCCAGGGAATAGGGCCCTGCAATACCTTGTTGCCTTAGGAAGGATGTGAGGCTTTTGTGATGCTACCTCCAATGGCGCTGCACATATTGTATGCACCGTATAAAGCTTCTCCCACCCCCCGAGGAGACCGGATTGCACTCACATACTGATCTTCCCAATATCCACCACAATCCTATGCAGCCCATACATATAATCCTGCAAATTTCCCTTCTTTAAAAAGTGTTTGCCCCGCCAACGCCTCATCACAAGTCATCGAAGCCTAAAGTTACGACGAGACAACCCCGTAATTGAGTATGCCCTCTCTGCAGATGGCTCCCACTGCTGCCACCCCCGATACCCAAGCAGCGAGTGCTGATACTGGATATAAGTCGTAAGTCGATAACCTGCTGCCTGGGCGTCACCATGTTTCGTAATATGCATTCCATGGAAGTTCCACATGAGGACCCGCATATTGTTCGGTGGACTGATAAATATCTGCATAGGAAGGGAAAGCCACGCCCCAATTCCCACCACATCTTTCCGTACCCCAAAATGCCTAGCCGGGACGCACATGCTATCGCCAACGATTGCCCGAATCATTCCACCTCAGATATGGCCAATGCCTCTGCGATATCCAACAGAGTGTCGACAAACACATCTTCCACCTCCGCCTTAACATACCAAAATCTGGTTTTGCATAGCTACCGAACTGAGCTTGGATGGCACGACTCCGGAGAATCCTTCCGTCTCCGCCAGGAAGCGTCAGATGCTATGAAGTTGGTCATCCAGAATCTTGGAGTTGATCTCCCCAAAAACATCATGGGGAACGTCACGCAGAAATTCGATGGTATGATGTCTATGGAGAGGTTTATGGATGCTAGGGATATTCAAATACTTTCCTGTGCCGTTAGGCCAAGTGATGAGGCCCCCCTACCGCTAGCCGTTCCGCGTTGGTATAATCCCAGACTGGGTAACGACACTAAATGCCGAAAGTCGGCTTGATAATATTTGTCGCATTCCGCTTGTTGCTCAGCTGTGTATCTTTCTAGCCGCTAGCATCGAGCTTGCAGAATATCATGTCGTTGTTAGGTTGGGATATGAGGATTTTGGTTCCGATCGCGAATCACTTCCCAGTTTAGTTAATAGTAGAATGCCAAATCGAGATCAATTTGTTGGAAATTTTAGAAGGACTACCTAGAAGATGTACCAAAGGTTACTATGACTCCGAAAGATGTCCAGCTCCTACTCCGAAGATATGCAATTACTTACTGTGATCCCACATGGGTTTAATCTCGCGAGACCGTTGATTGTTCTATCTATCAAGAAAGGCCCCATTTCACATTCACCTCTTTCTAGGTCTCAGATACTATTTATGTATTGAAAGAGGACCTGAAAACTGAGAACCAAAAAAACGAATAGAGGGTGAATGCGATGACTGGAATCCGAAAACGAGGAGGCCATATTAGCAGGGTGTGATGGACGCCACTCGTCAACACCAAGCGCCACAAATTATCAACCAGACTCATCTGCGGTCACCCGCTCATTAGAATCAATCATCTTTCTACCTACCGACTGAAAGGTTATGCCTACAATACTCGGAAGAGACGCATCCATCCAGCAAGGTGTTCCTGAGGAGCAGTTTGAAGGATGCGACAGAAGCGTAGAAACCCGGGGACACCTGGGACTTTTCCATCAAGCACCCATCAAAAGTTAGTAAAAATGATAAAAAATACTAGAGCCCAGGCTCACCACAATTCTCTCTACGTTTTCGTGCTTATTTTCTTAGAATTTCCGAAAATAATGACAGCGCATCGAAGAACTTGAAGTTCGCAGTTTTGCCGTAGGCTTTCCTCGATCTGGTAACCTGACTCAAGCTGAGAAGTTGCGTTCTAGCCACCTTCCAAAGGGTATTGTGAACAGAGACTTAATTACGTGTTGGGGTGAGCCATCGCGGGCTCACCCTGCTCGCGCGAGCAGAGAGCGGTGTCGCCGGCCCGGGTGAGTTCGCCGCAGTTTTCTGTTAGAAGGTTTCCCCCCAGTATGCACTTCCCGCCAGTATGCGTACAATCGTGTCGAGGAAGTCTTCGAAGGCTACCCCAAAATGTTATTTTGAGCGATTACACCACAACCTACAGTCGCATCCTTCTAAAACTTAGAGTGGAGATTTATTATAGCTTACAAATACATTTTATGATGTTCAATACTTAGTTGGGCCTCCCTTGTTCTTGATGCACTGCTTGATCCTCCTTGGCATAGAATCCATGCATTTCCGAATATCTTCCTCTGTGATTAATTCCCACTCTTGCAACAATTCCTGACCCATTTCCTCAGCCATCATAATTCTATGCCGCCTTCTACTAATCCTCCTCTTAATTAAAGCCCAAATATTCTCAATTGGATTGAGATCTGGGGATTGTGCAGGCCATTTGATTGTTAGGAAATCATTTTCTGCTCTCCAAGCCTTATTTGCGCAAGTATTATGGTAAGAAGCTCCATCTTCTATCCAAATAACTTCCTCTCCCTCCTCTTGAAGATCTTGAAGTTCCTTATAAAAAGGAAGGCCGTAAGGTTGCAAAATCTCAGTTTGATAGCAATGTTGATTTAAGCGACCAGCTCCAATAACCATAAGAGGACCTCATTTCACCTCAGAAATAGCTCCCCACACTCCAATACTAACTCTTTCGCTCTTGAATGAAGGCTTACAATTCTTAACTTTATATGCTTCTGCTATTCCAACTCGTCTTATTACACAAATCGTTTGAGATGTAACGGCCATACGAGAGCTCGGACCGCGGAGTGAGCCATGCTCGCACCGCTAAGGTTCGCGGCTCGCGAACCCCTATTAGAGACCGACGAGGATGCCTCTTGCAACCTCATCGGTCAACACACGTATTGTACATAGAACGTCACTAGAATAGAGCTATATCTCCACTACCACCTCCACGGACCACGAACCCATACGAACCACATAGTTCGTAGTACCGCCCGTACACCCGTCTACTATCTGCTGAGCACGAGCACCTGCGACCAACCGTCTAGGCCCTGACATGAGAATCCTTGCCAATTTCGAAGATTGATTCATCTGTCCAAATTACCAATCGCTATTGCTCAATTGTTCAATTTTCCCTTTCTTTACATCATTCTAAACATGTCTTTTGATGCTTTGGGCTTAGGTAGGGTTTCGTTCTCGCTTTGTGTCGATGTAATCCCCTCTTAGCTAGGATTTTTTGCATAGTGTGTCGGTGGAGACTTTGTCTAGACTTGCTAGAAGTAGACAATTCAAATAAGTTTAAGTCATTTTCTATTTCTGCAATTCGACGAAGAGCTCTCATACCTCATTCTGTAACCTTAGAAGGACGTTCAGTTTGCTTTTAGTTTTGTAGGGGATTATGAGGGCGAAGTTCTGCATGACGAATAATAGATACTACTGTTGAGTAGGGAACGGCTTTAAGAAGAAATATTTGACTATAGGATTTTCAGGCTTTTTGCCAGATAATAATGGCTACTCTTTTTGTTTCAGAAACCTCTCTTCTGCTCGTTTTTAGTTTCGATGACATGGAGAGTAAGGGAAAGCAAAAACTGCATTAAATTTTTAAATTTTTACAGAATAGGAGGTTCTCGCTAAAAATGGCAGGCCCCCGAAGACTTTCTCGACATTATTGTATATAAATTAATCTCAATACTAGAACGCGATATCTCCACAACCATGACTCCTATTCAGTTAGAAATTGTTGCTTCAGAATCTGAGATGCTTCCTCTTTCAGATCCTGATAAATCTACAAATTAATTGCATTGAACAACCATTTTGCAATGTGCCAAAGGCGAAATCCAGTTACAAAATGACTACCATGAACATTGTAGTCTCCTCTCACTAGTATAAAAGAAACAACTACTAAAGTATATCAATAAGCTTATCTGCCATGAGCTATCTCCAAATAGCCAGAACATTTACATATTTGCTTACAATATCTGTAGTAAATGGCCTGGCAAAAACTAGGCTTTCAGATTTGTTCGCAATAACTGGAATTCAATCATCTCTCAATATCTTGTTGGCTTCAATATTACTTACAAAAAGGCAGATAACTAGTGGTTGATTGATCATTTCTTTGGCATTCTACAAGAGAAATGAAAGAAATATAATTATGTATCTCATAATATATATAATGTTAATAAGAAGGGGTTCTTAATAGATATACTTAAAAAGATACAAAGGATCTTTACAAAGACTTAGTATGAGCAAAGAAAGCTTCAGAGTGCTGTACAGGATAGCAATCAGATCTGAATTACTCTTATTGCTTATATATATATAGATGAAATCTTATTATCACTAGCTCTAATCTATTTAGCTACTTCAAAAGACATATAGGATACTTAGCTAGACAACTATCATGTAAGGTACTAGCATTGAGGCTCCCACAAAGAAAGCTCATAACTGTGTCGGACTTCCAAAACCGCTTCCAACTGCCAGATGGTGCAACGACGTCAGACCTTCATAAAGATGACATGATCCATAAGCAAGCAACATCTGCAACTGTATATAATTACCCAGCAAACAATGGAAGTAGCTCCTTACCTCTATTGACAAAGACATTGCTATATCAGAAGAGCGACTTCTGAAAGCAATCGATACCGATCCAATGACATCGCCGGTAGCAGACAACATAGCTGGTAACAGAAAGAATCAAGACAATAAGAGTCGGATCAGAGAATGAGGTAGCCATTGAGGAGCTGGCTGAATCATGTATTTAAGCAGGCCGCTGCCCATAGTAGAATGGGCAGCGATTAGTTCTTCTTACATTACAGAATCAAAAGTACTTCTGCTGATCCAACTTCGTTACATTGTCTCTAAGAATACTTTACGATGACTCTATGCCAAAGATTCTCTATTGTCTATAAGCCGTCACACTACTAGCTAAGCCCTAAGATCTATGCTATAGTCTTACAGTTAGTATATTCATCGCTATTTAACCTAGCATTGGTTTTACCAATCTATAGCCTTCCAGTAGTTCTATTGATCATCAACTTGCTACCAGTTCTGTTAAACTTTACTTTGTAACTAGTTTCATCTATCCCTAAACTATTTCCCACTCCGATGCCCATCCTTTCTATTACATTGGCCAACGTTATACCTATCACATATCCCAGCACTCTCATATTGAGTCCGAGCAGATCTTTTTCTGTCATAAGGAAAAGCAAGAGATCAGGAGAAGACTCAGATTAGTTCAATAACAAAGTAGCTATCGCATGCTTAGATGCGGTCAGGCAAGCTTATCAATCTTGGTATCAATAGGCTGGACAACTATATTAAGTATTGAATGCATTAAATTAAACTGCAGCTGCCCTGGCGGAATCCAATGAGCTAGAGTTACATAGGTGGAATATGAAACATATTTTTATTCCATTTTCTATTAAGCTTTACTTTACTCTTTGAATCTTTGGTTTACTAAATTATATTAGATTTAGTACAAAAGGTCAGGAATCATGATTAACATATGATTATAAGAGCTCAAGAAGTAAATTGACTATCTAGTCACTTGTTTTTGTCTACTTGAGGAGAAAGAAAAATTAAATTAGTATTATAAATTCAAATAAAAGGAGTAC
Source organism: Geoglossum glabrum (assembly GCA_021527465.2). Classification (NCBI taxonomy): domain Eukaryota; kingdom Fungi; phylum Ascomycota; class Geoglossomycetes; order Geoglossales; family Geoglossaceae; genus Geoglossum; species Geoglossum glabrum. The sequence continues at coordinate 72,776 of JAJDFE020000072.1, forward strand.
AGTCCTATAGGTTGTATATAAACATCAGCAAATTTTATTAAACAAGCTTACCTTACAGTCAATTACCATTGTATGTAATAGGTAATATAGTTTGAATAAATCAGGCTCATAGATAACCCTGTTTCCACTTTTATTATCAACATAGAAGATTCAAAATTGTATTTAACTTTCTCATAGCTGAAATGTATGTAATATTCTTCACCCATCTACAAATAATTATATATCTAAAGCCCCCGCCAAGCAACCTTTCTGATCCAACTACTGATACTTGTATGATTTGTACTTGATGAAGTCTTAGCCATTTGCTTCATCTCTAGTTACAGACTCATATACTATACCTTTTATATACAACAGAATCACTACAACTACTAGTATACTCTCTATAAAATGACTTTCAAATAACCAGTAGTCGGAGCCTCCTTCTATAACATTATGTTCAGATATTTATATTACTATAGTTGTAAATTTTCTCCCTTAACTACATTTCCCTCCCTCCTAACCCCAGCTCTCGAGTTTTACCAATAACCAATATATCTACAATACCCAAATAAAAGTGTCTACAAGTTTGCTTACTTACAACATATCTTATCAACTGCAACAACTCAACTTAACGCTGTAATTGTAATATAGTACATTCTACTCAGCTCTAGAAGTACTAATGTATATGTTTTTAAAAAGAAGAAGACCCTTAGAAAAGAATTATTGCCTTATAAACATGTAGTTATTAAAGGAATGCATCTTGCAAGCATCCCAAAATACAAGATTTCATAACTTACTTGGGTCCCAGAGATAACTATATATAAAACTATTTAACTTCTTCCTACCAAACCCAAAGACACCTCTCTAAAGTAAAGTGGCTGTCCTCCTAAGCTTGACAAAGTTCTAAAACGCAATATTATTTACTATTGTCATCAAAATGTCAAAGTTACCTATGTACAAGTTAAGCAAGAGTTAGTGTTGAATTGCAATTAGAAAACAATTATATATATTGTCCAAAAATAGGGAATTAAGAAATGGTTAACCAAAAAAAGGCTAATCTTAACTGAGCAATATACTGAGTAATACTATAAGTAATATAAGGAGCAAGCTAATTGGGGGTTTAGGACTGGAAAAAATATATTTAGTCTAATAAGTATAGTGTTGAACTTAGAGTAGGGTAATATCGGGAATAGGTTTTTCACATACCTGCATAGAAGTGACACAAGGACTTTATTTAACTATATAAAAATGGTAAAGGGGTACCTTAATGGTATAGGGTGCTTTCGGTACTGGAAGGCAATCAGAACTGGTTTTTATATCTAGAGACTCAAAATTAAAGTATGGAGGAATTACTTCTGCAATATAACTTGAGGTTTTGGAAGAACAACTACCTACTTTATGAGAATCTGGCCTGGCATTTATGCAAGACAATACTAGTATTCATACAGTAAAGATTATTAGATTATAGTTTAAAAAGCAGGGAATTGAGATAGTAGATTGGCCACCAATCTCATCCGACCTAAATCCAATTAAGTATGTTTGATCATACCTAAAAAAGTGGATTTATAGGCATCATCCAGAGTTTTTGGAGCTTAAAGGTGATAGTCAAGAGGTTAAAGATCAGTTTTTGACAGCACTGCAGGAAGGTTGGGAGGTGCTGCCTGAGGATATGTTTGAAAAATTAATCAAATCTATGGAACGGAGGGTAAAGGCCATAAGGAAAGCTAAAGGGTGATATACAAAGTATTAGGGTAATTGGACTCTCCAAAACCAAGTTCATGTACTACTAAATCAATTTCTAAAGCTATATGTAAATTAGACTTCTATTCGTGGTAGAATGGCGATGCAATTGATGTGCGACTGGCATAGTGGGGTCGCGAGTTGAGCGAACCTGCAGACACTTTTGTCCGGGTACTGTACTCCTTTACTCACCCACTAACCACCGACTTTACCTACCTCTCTCCAGTCTCCTCCGGCTTCCTCTTCATCGGAGTCGAATGTGCAGACTGCCATAAACACAGGATATGCGCAGCCTGCTTGATGAAACCCATGGCCTTGCCTACCGTCTTCCCGCCTGGCATGCCACATGCCAACTGTTTTGGACGCGGGAACAATTGGTGGGGATACCTCATGGTTCCGCCGGGGTGGCCAATAATACAGCAGTTTCAACTACACCAGCAATTTACGCAGCAACAACGATAGGGGGGCAGAGCACGTGCAATCGTGTCGCCAACGCGTCCGCCACAAACCATCTTTCTACACGCCGATCCCCCGGATCTCCGGAGATCATTATTAATATACCCCATCGCCAAAATAATCTGCTGGACAGAAGAGGAGGAGGAAATGCTCTCTTCATGCCGACCAGCTGCCGTCGGCCCCTTTCATTGTGAGCTCGTTTGGTTGGGCGCGCCGGAAGACACTTGATCGGATTTGATCCGGACCGTTCATCAGCCTGGTCTGGAATGTCACTGAGCCACGGTCGTTGGTTCCTGTTGTGGGGCCGCCCCTGAACCGCGCGCCACCAATTTGCTATTGGACTTTTTCTTTGGGGTTAGCCTATGCTCAATCAGGAAGATTGGTGCGGGATGGCGATTCTCGCAGACCATTTATCTTTCCCAACTACCATCGTTCTCTTGAAGTCTACACTCCCTCTCTCTTGTGAAGTCAGCCTGTATCCTTTTTTTAATTGCGTGGCGGCACTGCAAAGTCATTCGTTTTTGGTTTTCCCTTGCATTGCAGGCCATCTATTTTGTTGTTTATCGTCACTCATTCCTCGGTCAACAATGCGATTTGCAGTGGCCACTATGGCCTTGCTCGTCGCGGGCCTCTTTGGGGGCCCGATTGGCGCGAGTGGGTCTTGTACTCACGATGGTCTGCTGAGCTATTTGCTTGACCCATTGTACAGCGCCGATGCAAGTGCCTACTGCAGCAACTATCTTAACATTCCGATAGTCACCCATGCTGTGACTCCAGTAGTAACAAAATACGCCGAAGTGACGCAGTATACGACGGAGACGTGTACCTTGTCTGTCATCGGGACCAAGCGGGTGATAAAGGTATGTGGCCGGTGCCAGCTCAGGGTGAGGACACCGCTAACAGATCGCCCTAGATCACAAGCACCACGACCGTTTGCGACAAACCAATTCCTACCTGCGTAGCAGCGCACAAGCGCGACTATACCCAGTTGTCCAACTACATGGCGACCATTCCTGCCTCAAGAGTCTCGAGCGCGTGTTCCTGTTTGTCTGTCAGCCCTGCAACAGCGTTGGTTACGGCGTCATGTGAACCAATAGTAATATGACCTCTAATCAAGTGTCTTTCGGGAGGTGACGCTGACCGAAAACAGACAACCCATGCGACTAGCATGATAATTATAACGAAATACGTTACTACAACAAAGGTGTGACCAAAGGTGTCATCCATATTGGTATTGGTCACTGACAAGCACAGATCTGCACGTCGGAGGACACCGCAACGCCGACACCAGTTACCAAGACTACCACAACCAAGTCGACAACAGGTACCAAGACCACTGCTAGTGGGATGACAGCGAGTACTAAGACTACGACGAAGTCGACCACAAGTACCAAGACCACCGCCAGTGGGACGACAACCAGTACCAAGACCACCACGACTAAGGCGACGTCTACCCCGACGGGATGCGGGGGAACCGCATATTGCTACGTTCCTGAGAAATCGAAAACCTTTGGTGAGCTTGGCATCGGCAACAATTGGGGTTGGGTGATACAAAGCAACACTCTTCCGCTCACAGGGACCCTCTACGTGGGTGCTGGTAATGACGACATCAGCCATGCCACCAATGTTGGCAGCTGCTTGATTTCGCAAGAAGGCAACTACCTAGAAGTAACTTACAACACCAATGCACCCTACTCCATGGGCGAAACCCACGTATTCTACGGAACTAATCCTCCCGACAAGGCGGCACCAGGCCAGTACGGTAACCAGCACGAAAACCTAGCGCCAGGTACAATCTCGGATATGTATTATCTTGAGTACAAACCCGCTGGAGACAATTACGTTATCCACGCAAAGATCGGGTGCTCTGGTATAACTACCACAGCCACAACTAAATCGACTGCGGCCACAACCAAGTCAACCATGGCTACAACCAAGTCAACCACAGCCACAACCACATCAGCCACGTCGACAACTAAATCAACTACGGCGACAACCACATCAACCACGCCAACAGAGACATCCACAACAACCACGACAACGGAGACAAGCACATCAACTACGCCGACGGAGACAAGCACATCAACCACGACAACAGAGACGACCACATCAACCACGCCAACGGAGACAAGCACA
>JAJDFE020000073.1:0-83017 GCA_021527465.2 Geoglossum glabrum
AGGTCCACTTCTTCGATAGTGCCGTCAATGATTTCTGAGCCAGAGATGTCGGTGCCGAGGGTGGCAGCGATGGTGACACTTCCGGATCCATTCGTAATGGTGATACCTGTACTCTGAGTTAGCGTCGCTAGAGTATAACCCGAACCATTACCAATAAGGAGAGTTCCGTTGGCAGCAGAAGCCCCGTTTACTCCAGTACCACCATACTGAGCCCCAATCACTGATCCATTCCACGTTCCACTGGTCACAGTCCCTACCGCTGTAATACTGGTCAGATTTCCAGTCGTGATGAGTGTACCAGTTACGTTGGGGAAAGTAATAGTGCGATCAGCGGTCGGATCAGTCACGGCAAGAATGGTTTCAAATACATCAGCTGTTGCACCCTCAAAGCTAAAAGTTCCGGCTGACACATCGAAGTAAAATCCTTCTTCAGTTGCCGTCCCACCAACCACCAGATCATCGGTCACATCCGTGAGGTACGTCAATGAACCAGTACTGGTCCAGTCACTTGTTCCACCGCTCTTGTTAGAACAAACCCACGCACTTGATCCACTACTCCAAGCCAAAACCTGATCGTTAGCACAACCCCCCAAGAGTCGAATACCCCCTGCGGTTACTTCGATACCAGAATTTGAGGAAGTAGTAGCGGTCGTACCAGTGGTCGTCGCATCGATCGCGAGCGTGATGGAACCAGCGCCATTAGTGATAGTGATACCGCCATTACCTGCCGTGAGGGTAGCCAAGGTATACCCACTGCCGTTTCCGATAAGGAGAGTCCCATTAGCTGCTGCTGAACCATCCACTCCAGTACCACCACGTACCTCATCCAGATATTGTTCTGACCCAAGCGAACTCGTTCCACTCCAGTACGTCACATAACCATTGGTACCAGTTCCCGAAAGACCAGCTGAAAAACTAGCACATTCCCATGTACTACTTCCATCATTCCAGGCAAGTCCCTGACCATTGGCACAACCTTGGAGAAGAGAAAGTTCATCGCTACCTGATCCAGCAAATTCAAGTCCAGAGTTCGATGAAGTTCCACCTGTCCCGTCTCCTAAATCCAAAAGATCAATATCAAGTGATGCTGCTGATCCCTCACCTGCGACCGTACCACTCACACCATTTCCAGCAGCGATACTCGCCACATAATTTCCCACTGTATCAGTCCCTAAAGTTACAGCATTGCTTCCAATCGTCAGCAACCCACCGCTCGTAATCGTGGCATCACCAGAAAGGGTCGAGAGAGTGTAGCCGCTCCCATTACCGATAAGAAGCGATCCACTGGGAGCAGTGGAGCCATCCACGCCAGTACCACCACGCACCACCCCCAGTTGGGCTTCTGCAGCAATAGTTCCTGTGCCGGTCCAATAAGCCGCATAACCATTGGTCCCTGTTCCAGTTACACTTCCGCTACTTCCTCCAATGTCCGTAAAGGTAGTACCGTCATTTGAAAATTGCCAGACTTGAGTAGTGCCATTGTAACGTAGGGTCGGTGGTGTCCCAGCACTTGAAACCGAAAGATCGAAGTTACCACTCAAGGCACTGTTCATGCCAATCGTGAAGACCGTGGAGTCAGTACCAATGTCCGTATTCTGCTCATGTGAATCCTGAAGCCGTTCGTCATCACCAAGGACAAGGTCATTATCACCGTCGCCCGTTGGAAGCAAATCAAGGTTGATGCGGCCATCCTCATCAAGTACTACCAAATCACCGCCATTAGTCCCAAAGCTTCGACCCCGCAAGAACTGACTATTGAGGGCCGCCGGTACTGCTCCCAATTTCTTACGAGGCACCATTTCGGAATCCGTTCCGATACGCACTCCGAGATAGTAGTCCCCACTTTCAAAGTTCACTCGATCGATCAAAGAAGTCACTGAACCGAGAGAAGCCCGCAAAATACCGTTTTGGACCGTGAGGGTTTGGGTTTCTTCCCAGAGCTTACTACCGGCATCTGCGTTGGATGGATAGGGGTCAGACAGAGAGCGATCGACACGGTAGAGAGCAAAACGGACTTCGTATTCGCCATTGGTTATGGTTTTATTATCAGCTCCAAAGAGAGAAAGAGCGACCGGAATCTGGTTTATTGAATTTACAGACTGCGCAAAACTGGGACGGATTTGATCCCCCCACCCAATGAACGCCCCTGCCACTACCGCGGCCAACAGGACAAATAAATTAACTTTTCGGTTTTTATTTTTTACATACCAATACATGGCGGACATTCATGCCATAGCAATATTTTACCATAAAATATGCAAATTTTGTACAAGTTTTTAGAGTGTCAATTGTGCATAAGTCAAGCCAAAAAATCCCCTTTTCTGACCACAGAAAAATTCACCAAAAATCTTTCAAAAAATGGGTAAAAAAGAAAACAAAAAACGAGGTTTGTGGCCTCGGTTTTTGATTATTTTCTTAACCAGGTAAATTCTATTTTACCGCCCAACCAAAGACATCACCGATCGCGCCCGCAATCAGATCAAACAAGGAAACCGAGCGAGCCCCTGTAAAAACAGCGTACGGTTCACTGGTAACGACCTTGCCAAACCGGTCCGTGGCTTTCACAGTATAGAGGTAGGTCGAGGCAGGATCAAGTCCCGTCAGGATCATGCTGTGGTTATAGCTATAATCGTCTTCCGCAACCGTTTTTGGCGTCTGTCCAATTCCTTTCGCGTAGGCAATTTCAGCCGAAGAAAGCTTATTAGTCTTCCAAGTAATCACTAATTTTACTTCTTGTTTATTTTTTTCCGTAAAGGCTTCTCCTCGAATGCCATCGAGTGTCAGCGGTTCTATACCCTCATCTCCGAAGAGAAATTCAGCTTCACCCAAGAGAACAATTTCCCCCGCTTTGAAATTTTCACTTCGATAACTTGCTGTATCATCCAGCAAAACAGGGGGGGCTTCTTCGGTCACTATCGGTGTTGAGGGAGAGGGGGCGGTAGACGTTTCTTCAGGTACTGGTTCATTTTCAGTCTCTACTGGACGTTGCCACCACCAGTACATACCCCCCGCAATAAAAAGGACTAGAGAAGCTATCACCCCCCACTTCATCCACTTTTTCCGAGAAGTGACTGGCTGAGGAATAAATGCTTCTTTGGTTTCAAATTTTGGACCAGGGATATTGATCGGCTGTGGAGAAGACGCTGCGACAGAAGTTGTTTCCTGAATTTTTTCCCCTGAAGTTGAAGTTCCCGAAAGATTTTCTTTGGCCGATACTAAAAACTCGCTCGACGGAGCGACCGGCGAGGATACATCTTTTACTTCACTTTCTGACAAAAACGGATTGGCCGCATTATTCTTTTCAGCCATAGCAAAATCTCAGCACTATCAAATAATTTTCTCATCTTCCCTCTACTTTACCATAGGGAGAGTCTTTTCTACAGCGAGGAAATGAAGCTGAAGCGCTCAACAGACTTTCCTTGCCACTCGATTGTTTCACTCCATTCTCGAAGTGGACGAGTAAAAAACGGTGCGTCAGGATTTTCATAGAGTGGCTCATAGACCACCATCCACTCCTCATCATTGGAATGAAGCACTAAGAGTTTGATACGATACTGGTTACCTTTGTAATGTTGATATACTTCCCCTATTTTTGGTGCATCTTCCGACAAGGGTACGATATGTCCTTTCATACACTGTGTTCAGTAAAGTCTTTTCCAATCACGAGCTCCCCTGAAAACCCCGAACGCCGTGTATCTTCTTCGAGCGCTCTATCACTATCAAGTCCCGTGTAGTGTACGAGGATAAGCTTTTTCACTCCGGCTTCTTGGGCAATAGCACCAGCAAGATAGGGGGTGAGATGGCCATACGTAGTCGCTGCTGCTTCATCCCCTACTCGAGCCGAAGCTTCACATACAAAAATGTCAGCTGCTTTGGCTACGGCATGAATTCCCGGACACTCGCCCGTATCCCCTGAATAGACGAAAGTTCCCTCTGGAGTTTCAAGTCGAAAAGCCACCGAATCTGTCTCACCAAAAGCATGATATACTGGCTGCGCAGAAAGAGTCGCATTGCCTATCATGCACACTACTGCTCCAGAAGACATGGAATGAAAAAGTATTTTATTGAGATCAAAAAATTGGCCCTTAAGTTCGGGTGTGTAGAGCTTCCATAGCTCTTTGAAATTTTCAACAATCTGATTGGGAGCATACAAGTTCACTGCTTTCACTTGCTTTTTTCCCCAGATATTGTTGCAGTAGGCCGATTGATAAAAATGTACAAAGGCGTAGTGGTCCGGATGAGGATGGGTAATCGCTACGTGTTCAAGAGTCGCGTAGTCATAACCCATTTGTTCCAAACGAAAACGCATCCCTTCGCTACAATCGAAGAGTATTCTCTCTTTGGTTTCCATCCCCCACTCAAGAAGAAATCCTGGCGGGAAACGATTGGGAATATTGGGAAGCTGCGATGCACAGGTCCCGGAACCCAAAATAACCAGCTTCATAGAAGAACATTACACATCCAAATTCTGGACACTTTTAGCATGGGTTTGGATAAAGCGACGACGAGGTTCCACCTCATTCCCCATAAGGACATCAAACAAACGATCAGCTTCTTCAGCATCATCGATGGAAACCTGCAGCATCACCCGATTATCTGGATTCATGGTAGTGTCCCAAAGTTGATCGGGGTTCATTTCACCGAGACCTTTGTAGCGTTGGATATTTACTCCAGCTACTGTTTCCGTTCCTTCACTCGGAGCTTCTCCTTCCACCAAATCTCCCTTGACTGGTATTGCAACTGGTTCGGTATTTTTTGCAGCTTTCTCTTTCTTATCTTTTTTCAATGCCTCTGCCACGTTTTTCATATCTTCAAGTACACGAAGCTTTTCCTCTTCGTTGTAGACATAATTCACCGTTTTGCCTTTCTGTAATCGATACAGCGGTGGCTGAGCAATATAGATATGCCCCCCTCGAACGAGATCTTCGAAATAACGATAGAAGAACGTAAGGAGCAAGGTGCGGATATGGGAACCATCGACGTCGGCGTCGGCCATGATAATGATACGATGGTACCGCAGGCGCGAAATATCAAATGTCTCTCCGATCCCGACACCTAAAGCAATAATGATCGGCTTCAAGGTATCGGACTTCACTACCTTATCGAGCGAGGTTTTTTCTACATTCACCAGTTTCCCTCGGAGCGGCAGGATCGCTTGGAACTCACGGTTGCGTCCCTGTTTGGCTGAGCCACCGGCAGAGTCTCCTTCTACGATGTAGAGCTCACTTCGACTCGCATCTTTACTCGAGCAATCAGCGAGTTTTCCAGGAAGGGTCATTCCTTCGAGTGCGCCTTTCCGAATCACCGCATCTTTGGCTGCCCGCGCCGCAATACGAGCCCGCACAGTTAAGAGACACTTTTCAATAATTCCTTTGGCATTATTAGGGTGTTGCTCAAGGTAATCAGTAAACGCCTCAAACACAACGGTTTGTACAATACCGCGCACTTCAGAGTTATTGAGTTTGTCCTTGGTCTGACCTTCAAACTGTGGGTTCGCAAGCTTGACCGATACCACTGCGGTCAATCCTTCGCGTAAGTCATCAGCCGTAAAGGCGCCTTCTTTTTCTTTGATAAGATTCCCCTTCTTGGCATAATCATTCAAGACGCGCGTAAGTGCCATTTTGAGTCCCGTGACATGTGTACCACCACCGGGGTTCACGATATTGTTTGCAAAAGCAAATAAGTGTTCCTTGAAACCATCCGTGTACTGGAGCGAAGCTTCAACATACACACCCTCCACCGTTTTTTCGACGTAAAACGGCATAGGATTTTTTACTTCCTTACTGCGATTCAAAAACTTCACGAAAGAAATAATTCCTGAATCAAAATAAAAGCCGTGACGAATAGCTTTGTAGTCCTCACTCGGATTGGTCACCTGACGTTTATCTTCACAAGTAATCCGTACTCCTTTGGTAAGAAATGCTTGGAAACGCAGATATTCAAGAATCTTGTTCCAGCTATATGTAATTTCTGGAAAAATTTCTGGATCAGCCTGAAAGGCCACTACTGTCCCCGTACGATCCGATTTTCCTACTGGCTTCACATTACCCTGTGGCTTTCCCCGTTTAAATTCTTGCATCCACACTTTCCCCTGACGTTCTACCGTTACCTTAGTGTGGACTGAAAGAGCATTCACTACTGACACACCGACACCGTGAAGTCCTCCAGAGATTTTGTAGCCATCACCACCGAATTTTCCACCAGCATGAAGCACGGTCAGTACGGTCTCCAGAGTTGATTTCTTGGTTTGAGGATGGATATCGACCGGGATACCGCGACCATTATCAGTCACTTCTACCCAGTTGTCGGACAAAAGACGGACGGTAATATCAGTGCAATACCCAGCCATCGCTTCGTCGATGGAGTTGTTGACCACTTCCCAGATAAGGTGATGGAGGCCTTCGGTTGATGTACCACCGATATACATTCCCGGGCGCTTTCTGACTGGATCCAATCCTTCCAAAACTTGGATAGAATGTGCCCCGTATTGTTCTTTAGTTTTTTTCGTGTCTGCTGCCATAAATGAAAATTAAACTTTGAGGGTTTGAAATCGACGATAGGTAAGTTCAATAAGAAGCAGGAAAGTCAGCATGAGTAATACCCCCCACCAGGTAAGAAGTTGAAAGTATTGGGCCACCGTGATTCCGGTCACTAAGAGAGCCAAGAGCATACCCTGTCGAAAAGCGGCTCCTCGATAGGCGACTGCCCGAGTTTCTCCAAGCAATCGTTTGGCCAACAGTAGCAGTCCAAGCGTGCTGGTGTTCTGAGCCAAGAGAAACCAAAGTCCAAAAAAACTCCACTGTCCTACCAGAGTCAGCGTTTCCGGTGGAATAGCAAAAATAAAAACCCCAAGAAGTGCGAGGGTGACTATAACCACCAGCGTCAAGCAAATTTGGGTAGCGGTGAGGGACATGTCGGAGCTCAATTAAGAACTTTTCTCCTTCCCTTAGTATACACCTTTTGGCCACCAGTGACAAGTAAATTAATGGCTTAATCAAAGCAAAAAAGAGCAAATTCATGGGCTCTTTTCACTCTTTTTTATCCCTGTATTCAGGCACGGGAAACGTAGGTCCCTTTTTCAGTATTGACCACTATTTTATCCCCAGTTTTTACAAAAAGAGGCGTCGTTACAGAGCGACCAGTTTCAATAGTCACGACTTTGTCTCCTCCTGAGGCCGTGTCACCTTTGATCCCGGGAGGTGCATCAGTTACGAGAAAAGTCATTTTCACCGGCAGCTCCACATTAAGTGGCTGATCATTCCATTTCAAAATAGTCACTTCAGTTCCATCGATGAGATATTCTGAGACCGATCCCAATACCTTTTTATCAAGCGAAAATTGATCATAACTCTCCATATCCATGAACACATATTCTTCCCCTTGATGATAGAGATACTGGGCTTTGGCCTTCATGACCTCAGCTTCCTCCACCTTATCTTTATCCTGAAAGGTATAGTCAACAATGGCACCTGAAAGAAGATTCTGGAGTTTGGTACGCATTACTGCTCCACCACGCCCGAGAAAACTGTGCTGATATTCAAGTACTATAAATGGTTCCTCATTCCACAGAATTTTTTTTCCTGTTTTGATGTCAGTAAGATTCATAGCTTTCAAAATTTTTTGACCTACACTCTTTCAAAAGAATGCAGTCAAAGAAAATTTATTACCCAACGAGTGCCAGTAAAATCAAGGTAAATATCTCTTATTTCACTGTGTATGGAATAAGGGCCATATAACGAGCGCGCTTAATCGCCTCAACGAGGTGACGCTGTTCACGAGCTGTCAAACCGAAACGCTTTGGAGGATAAATTTTTCCCTGTGAATTGAGAAAACGGCGCAGAAAGTAGGCATCCTTGTAGTCTACTTTAGCTAACTTTTTACGTGAGTCTTGATCAAGAGTCATAACGAGATATGTAACTTAAAATTCATTAATCTAATTTAGAAAGGCACGTCTTCAATCTTGATTTCCTTATCATCATCGAGGTTGATGGTAGGGATTTCTTCTTCCTTCGGGGCTGGCTTCGCTATCGTTCCGGCAACCGCTCCAGCTGCCATGGGTCTCGCTCCACCCGTGTTCATTCCTCCACCTTGTCCGGCTCGACTTCCGAGCTGCATAGTCTCACCTACAATTTCTACTGCCTTCCGTTCTACTCCATCTTTCCCAGTATAACTTCTAGTCTGGAGTCGTCCCTCAACATAACACTCTTGACCCTTCGTTAGGTACTGCCCAGCAATTTCAGATAGTTTTCCCCAGAGCACGACGGTGTGGAATTCTGTACGTTCTTGGCGTTGACCACTCTTATCGGTCCAGTAATTGTTGGTTGCCATACCGATCGTTGCCACTGATTGTCCTGAGGGAGTGCTACGAACCTCTGGGTCCCGTGTTAAGCGACCGACGAGAATGACTTTGTTGACATTCATAGTCTTATTGCGAGCTTTGGAAGGCTCAAGCTAAAAATTAGATATCAAGCACTTCGGAAAGTTGTTTATCCATTTCTTCTTTACTCACGGCCTTTTCGGGTTCAGTAGGAGCAGCTGAAGCCGCCACCGGCGTTGAAGCTACTGGAGCGTCGTTCGTCGTACGTTCACGACGTGGGCCTCGGCCACCCCTCGTTTCACGGCGATTATATTCCGTTCGTTCAATCGGTTTCAATTCTGGCAATTCTTCAGCTCGGAGAAACAATACTCGCAGTATATCTTTGGACAAAGAGAGTTTTCGGGTAAGATAAGCAATCACATCTCCCTCAGCCAGCTTAGCCTCGAGTTCTGGGCCAACGAGTTCACTATGGTCGGGTAACGTAAAGCGGCGAGCCATATAAAACCCCCGTGTTTCATCTTTCACCTCATAAGCGAGACGGCGCTTATCACTCGTTTCAGCCGACAAAAATTCGCCGCCTTTTTCTTTGACCAAGGCTTCCACCTCAGATCGAATACGAGGTAATTCAGCTTCTTTAGTTTCTCCGACGAGATAGAACAGTTCGTACTCACGCATAAGGTAACCCTTTCAAAAAATTAATGACTTGCTTAGTGCTCTAAACAAAAATCCAACCGTAAAGATGAAGCCGGCTGGAGCAGATTGCGTTCCTATCTCTTATAGCCTTTGGAAAAAGGAAGAGCGGGAGCGCTTTGGACTTCATCAGTTGTGGTAAAAGTGTAGCAGTACTCCCCTCTCTTGTCAAGAAGCCTACTTAAACAGCTTCTTGTAATTTTTGGCCCAATAAACAATCCCAGAGTAGTAGTGGTTATTGAAATTTCCGAGGTAATTGATGGAAGCTTTTTTGATAGCAGAAGACGAGTCAGAGGTCGCACCGGCTTTTCGAAGCTTGAGGGCCATCGCCATTACACCATCAGTCAAATTCCAGGGATCAGGATCCTTATGTCCTGTCTTATCTCGAATATCAGACTCGTACCCACGCCAGACATCTGACATAAATTGAGCTACTCCCATTGCTCCCCCCTGACCAATATAATTTGGGGAACAGGAGACTTTCTTGGTTTTGCTATAGCCGAGTTCATCGACAATCTCATAGAAAATATCCCGACGTTTATAGAGGAGATTAATGGAAGCTTTATATTTGCTGCCATACTTTTTGTAGCGTGCAATAGAGACTTTCTCTACTTCCTTGTACGTGCATTGTCCGGTATTGGCACCAAGATTCGTTTCCATTTTGAGGAATCCATAGAGCACTCCTTCTGGTACTCCAGTTTCATCGCTCGCGTCTTCAACTGCCTCACGAATATCCTTGGCATTATAGTTTTTGCCGGTCAAAAGTGCGAGGTCTCCCTGGAGCTCTTGGAGTTCTTTTTCAAGTCGACTGATTACTTTTTCTTGATCTTCTACCGCATCCAAGACCTCTGCTCGGTCTGTTGCCAAGACGTTTTTCTCTCCCTCTTTCTTTTCCAAAAGCTCTTGATGGTCCGCCTTGGCCACTTCGAGAGAAGTTTTTTCAGTTTCAGTTTCTTGATATCGACTCTCAAGCGAATTGAGCAGTACTACGATACGCTCCTTCACAGAAAGCAACCTCTCAGGATGGTTGATAAGATTCGTAAAGGCATCTTCTGAGAAAAGGAATTCTGGAATAGAAGCATGTCCTTCGTAATACAAGTCTTGGAGGAGTTCCGTAATGAGTACTTTCTCTTCAAGAATTTGAGCTTCCAAAAGTTCTATCTCCGCTGCTTTTCGTTCAATGGTATTCTCTGCCTGCTGAATTTTCAGCGCTGTCTCGCGAATCGTCCGCTCAGCTTGGGACAGGGAGGCACTCAACGTACTCACTTCTTTCTCAAGGGCAGCTTTCCTGGCTTCCGCTTTCTTGAGTTTACTTTCAATTTCTTTAATATCCTTACTTAGATCCTTTGCATCTTCTTCGGCTGCTAGGTTTGAATATGGAAAAGTCACCCCTCCTCCGATAAAGAGAGTCAACAAGAAAAACCAAGCTGTCAGATGTACTTTGAACTGCATAACGAAACACTCTCACTTTGTTTTAACGCACCCCACCTTCCTTAGGCCTCAAGTTCTTTTACTTTTTTCCAGACCGCCTTTTCAATTTCTTTGCCCACTTTCTCGTTTTCCTTGAGGAAGGTACGTGTTTGCTCACGTCCTACTCCTAATTTTACCTCGCCAAAAAAATGTGAATTTCCTTGTTTGCGGATCACTTCATATTTGACCCCAGTATCAAGAATATCATCGGACCAAGAAATTCCTTCGTTATACATGATAAAGAAACTGGTCGTTTTAAAGGGAGGGGCCACCTTATTCTTGGCAATTTTAACATTGACCTGATTGCCAACCACATCCTCACCTTTCTTCACCTGCGCACTCTTTCTCACTTCAATACGAATTGAAGAATAGAATTTGAGCGCATTTCCACCAGTCGTTGTTTCAGGATTTCCAAACATTACCCCGATTTTCATACGGAGCTGATTGATGAAAATTACCACCGTATTACTCTTGGCAATAATAGCTGTGAGTTTGCGGAGGGCCTGTGACATAAGCCGCGCTTGACGACCTACATGTTGATCTCCCATTTCTCCCTCAATTTCAGCCCGGGGCACGAGAGCGGCTACTGAGTCAACCACAATCACATCCACGGCATTTGAACGGACCAGGGTCTCTACAATATCGAGAGCTTGTTCGCCCGAATCTGGCTGAGAAATAAGGAGATTGTTGATATTCACCCCAATTCGTTTTGCGTATTCTGGATCCAGTGCATGTTCGGCATCAATAAAGGCAGCTACGCCGCCAGCGCGTTGGGCATTGGCAATAGTATGCAGCGTAAGGGTTGTCTTACCAGAAGATTCAGGCCCATAGACCTCAACAATACGTCCACGTGGCATACCACCGATTCCGAGGGCTACATCCAATGAGAGTGATCCTGTAGGAATAGCCTCTACATCCACCTTACGAATGTCTCCCAATTTCATCATCATGCCATCACCAAATTTTCCTCGAATCTCGTCGACAATAGCATCAATATTTTTCTTACTGTCACTCGTGGCTTTTTCCTTCGGCATAAGAGAATGATTATAGTGATTTAGGGGATACTCTTGAGATCATCGAGGGAATCACGTGTATAGATCACCATGATTTCCTCTTTTTTTTGTGTATCGACAGCCCGTGGTGTCTCGTCTGGAATACTGATAAAAGTAGCCTGTGGATTACTGGTGGTCAGCTTAAGAGTGTCTTTTACTGTGAACCGCTCTACTTTTTCACTCGGCCAGGGACCATTCCATACTACCATACCGTCAATTTCGACGCTGACTTTGGTAATCTCCTTTTGAGCCGTAAGAACGAGATCAAAAGGAGCAGGATTTCCCTCTGGAGAAGCCTCCTTAGACTCTGGCACGGGAGTAGTATTTTCGACAAACAGTACGGTTTCTTTGGTTTTATCGAAACGGTTGGTGGCCAAAATCCGAATAGTATTAGGCCCCGGCTGAAGGGTCAAAAGCTCCTGAAAATCTCCCTCATTATTAACAAAGACTGGCTCATTATTGAGAGTGATTTGGGCCCCTCGATCAGTTTTCCCGACTACCGTAACACTGCCTTCATTGGTAATGAGGCCAGAAGCCGGGCTCTTAATAGCCAGGTGTGGTTCAGCTACAAAAGAACGGAGTTCTTGAAAAAGATAGATAAAAGTACCGAGAAGAATAAGGCCGATGGTGATGAGGGCTCCTGTACGCGGAGTAATTACCCATGCGTTCCGGAGTATCAAAGCTTTTCTTTCTGCTACCGGCTCAACTTTCCCTAGATGGGTACGGATGTGTTTTTCCTTATCATAAAGCTTAATAAAAGCATCGTCAGAAAGCCCTAGATAACGCGCATAACTTCGAAGGAACCCTCGTACATAGACTTCCGCGGGAAGTTCCCGATGATCACCACTCTCGAGAGCCTCCAGGTACTTCACCTGAATGCGCGTAGCCTTGGAAATTTCAAGAAGACTCATCCGGTATTGGCTCCGTAATTTGATGAGTTTTTCTCCCAAAGTCAGGGATTCGACTTTTTTTCGAATAAATCCGTCGGACATGGAAATTGAAGTGTCTAAAATACTCCGAAGGTCTAGTATACCCTCTCCCTGAACTCACTTCAAGTTTCAGGATTACCGGTAGGAAAAAGGCTTAAGCCTGCCATTTTTCTCGGGTAGCCTGGTCACGCAGAGGATCATCACCATATTTTGGGCCTTCTTCCCCTTCTTGAGGAATAAGGACTGTGCGGCGTTTGTTTTCCTCAATACTAATTACTCCTCGCTCTTCCAGAAGGTCGGTAATACGAGCTGCTTTCGGATAGCCAATCTTCAGATGTCGCTGGAGATACGTTGTAGAAACTTTCTGAGTCCGAATTACTAATTGTTTTGCAGCCTGGTAAATCGATTCATCATCATCGCCATCAAGCGGAGTATCGAGATTAAGCGGCAATGCACCCATTTCCACTGTTTCGCGTTTCTCACTCGCACCCAAATCTTCCCCAATCTCATCCCAACCTTTCTGAATTTTTTGATTCACAAGATAATGTACCACTTTCTTCACCTCATCTTCGGAAACATACACACCTTGAATACGTTGCAAGCTTGAAGCCTCAGCCGAAGAATATAGCATATCACCTTGGCCAAGGAGTTTTTCTGCTCCACCGGTACCAAAAATCGTGCGCGAGTCAATTTGGGTTTTGAGCTGGAAGGAAATACGAGCCGGAATATTGGCTTTGATAAGCCCCGTAATGACATTGACTTCCGGACGTTGGGTAGCGAGCACCAGATGGATACCCACCGCTCGAGCTTTCTGAGCAAGACGGACAATGAGGGCTTCTACTTCTTTCCCATGGGCCATCATGAGATCGGCCATCTCATCAATCACAATGACAATTTGTGCCAAAGGTTCGAGATACTCTTCCTTGGTCACATTGGTTTCGGGATTAAAGCTCCGTTTTTTCTCACCCCGGAGCATCTTTTCTCGATAAGAGAAGAGATCCCGTGAACCTGCCTCCTCCAGTACTTTATAGCGGCGTTCCATTTCACCGAGGGCCCATTTGAGGACATTGACTACTTTGTGGCTATCAACAATCACATCAGTTTTGAGATGCGGGATATTACGGTAGAGGGAAAGCTCGACGCGCTTCGGATCAACCAAAATAAGTTTCAAGTCATCAGGTGAATTTTGATAGAGCAGCGAGAGGATAAAAGTGTTCACACACACGCTTTTCCCAGAGTTGGTTGCTCCTGCGATGAGAACATGTGGCATCTTAGCAAGATCAGCGTAGATAAGACGTCCCGATACATCTTGGCCCAAGACCAAAGTAAGATTTGAGGCCCGACTACGAAAGTCACGTGCTTCAAAGAAATTCCGCAGCCGTACCATAGCTTTGGTTTTATTGGGTACTTCGATACCAATAAGCGACTTCCCGGGAATCGGGGCCTCGATGCGCACATGATGAGCGGCGAGAGCGAGAGCAAGGTTATCATTCAAAGTTGTAATACGAGAAAGCCGTACTCCCACCGCTGGCCGGAAAGTATACTGGGTCACTGTTGGTCCCTGGTGCACTTCTCCCGCTTCCACTTCAATACCGAAGTGCTTGAGCGTACGCATGATAATATCCTTGTTCTGTTCGATATCCCCTCCTTGACCCTGTTCCTCTGACGCGGCCAAAAGTTCCATGGGTGGTAATTCCCAACGTGATTTCATTTTAGGCTTCTTGGGGCGAATAAAAGCTGGAACCAGCACCGTTTCATCTTCTCCCTCTCCCGCAACCGGATCGGCTGCTGTTTCTGGCTCGCTTTGTTCTTCATCGTCATTTCCTGCAAAACGTACATTCTGGATATTACTCTCCACATTCTCTGCTTCAGTTGAGACGGCAGGCTCGTCTTTCATGCTGGGAGTATCAAAAGCTTGCTCCAAGGAAAGCGGATCCACTTCTTCCTGTTTCTCTTTTGAAAGCGACGGGACAACAGAGTTTTCTTCTTCCTCTCCAACGTTCTCCTCAGAAACAGTGTCCTCCCTTACAAAGCGAGTTCGCAAACGTTCAAGAAATACATGGAGCGACACATTAAAAGCAGCGATCACCCCTACCAAGAAGAGAGTGAGGAGCACTACTGCAGTCGCTACCTTACCCATAGCGCTATTAAGGCCGGTGACGAGCCAATAGCCGAGGTATCCTCCTCCTATACCCTCTTTAGCTGCTGCATTGAGTTCTGTATCCGTTTCGCCCAAGAAGAGGTGAGAAAGACCAAGAAGTGCTACAAAGGCCACCCCAAAAGCTACATATTTTACCGTATCGCGAAAGTTAGTTGTACGTTCACGAAAAAGCATGATTCCAATCAAGGCAAACAGAGGGGTCAGGAGCCAACGGCTCCAGCCTACGGTGAGACTGAGAAGTTTATCAACAAGCTCCCCAAAACTTCCAGCTTGGCCAATAAAGCCTAAGAAAAAAAGGACAGCAAAGGCAAACAAAAAAATAGCAATAATGCCTCGCTTGGTTTCACGACTAAGGGCCGGGCTCTTTTCTTTTTCTGTTTCAGCAATTTCAGTTTTCTTTTTTCTCCCCATACATTCTTTTTCAATTAGACTTCCGGAATATCTTTTCTCAACACTGAACTCTGCCATGCCTGCTGCGTTGCTTCAACTTCTTCTGCCTTCAACATTCGCTGAAGCTCCCTTACTTTTTCCTGACTCCTCTCTAATTCAGCTTCAGAAAGTCTAATCACCTCGGATAGTGTTCCATTTTCAACTATTTCCTGAAGAGTAGTTTGGATATTTGGGAGATAAGCTTCAGCATACCGTGGAATTTGATGGATCATCTCCGCTCGTTTTTGTAAAATTTGTCGTACCCGAGTACGAGCTAACTCACTGTTCACTAAGGGTAATTCATTTATTTCTATTCGTAAGCCCTTCAAAATAATGAGACGTTCAGAAAAGGCTTGATTTTTTGAGATTTCCCGGGCCAGTTCTGCCTGATTGGTGCGCAATGACTCATCTTCTGGAAAAAAATCGACTGTTGCAGGAGTGGGCGGTCCCACGGCTCTTTGCCTTTTCCGAATGGTATCCAAAACCTCTTCAGCTTGTTCCTCACTCTCTTGACGCTCTTTTTCAACCGCTGCAGCAATATGAGCGCGGTCTTCCTCAGATAGCGCGAGAGTAGGTTCTTGAGGTGGTGGAACTGGCAAAGCCTCAGCAGGGCTTCGCCCTAAAAATCTTTCAAAAAAAGACATATTTTATTTTTTGAGGGTCGATACCATCCTATTGTACGCTCTCTCTCCCCTCTGACGCAAACCAAAAAATCCTCCCCTTATTATATCTTGGGCGATCTCACTATCGTTTCATCTCCTTCTTCAGGAGTGTGATATTCATTAACAATTGCTTGGACTTCTCGGTGAAATCTTTCCCTTTGTTGCCTCTCTCTTTCTACATTGAGAGTAGAATCTATAGCATACTCTGCATAACGTTCAGCATGTGCTTGCACTTTCTTGATATCCCCGCCCTCTACTAATCTTCTAAATTGCCCTGCAATCTGCTGATGATTAACATTATCAGCATTCACTAAGACATTAATACTAATGTATCGTTTTACGAGCTCCTCTACTCTTTGTTCCTCATCTGGCAAAAGTATTGCCTGAGATTTTCTTGTTTGCATCAATTGTTCAAGGCTGGTATAGATTTCTGCCATAGAAAGATAGGCTTCTTCCAAAGCTTTCTGGTCGGCTATCTTTCTTACGTTTACTTCTCCGGCTTCGGGTTTTTGATTTTCCCCTCTTGACTTTTGAAACTCCTCTGGAGAAAGCTGGTTTTCACCATACGTTTCTTCATTAGCAGCGTTTTTCTTATGGTCAGTCTCTGGTTTTTCTGTCATGGGTACAGCTGCAATGATTCTTTCAAGTCCCGACATACATATTAGTTTAGAATAACGATTTTATTATATCTTCTCCTCCGGATCCAGTTGATCCACTTCAACCAAAAGAGTTGCCCCATCCTTCTCAACCTGATCGACTACTTCCACCATTTCTTGATCCAAAGTAGCTTGAAGGGCCTCATTCTGAGCGTGTGCTACATTCAGTTCAGTTTCCGTCGTTTGCAAAAGCTCAGCCGTATCTTGACTCGAAGCTACCATACTTTCAAGTAGGTTATCTAAGGCACCCACATCAACCACTGCTTCAGCATTTTTTTCTTCTTGTGAATCTTGCATAAGCTCTTTTTGAAATTAAGGCGAGGATACCACTACACCGCTTGAGGCTCTGGAGTAGTTGGTGAGGAAGGAGCTCTTCGTGATGAAACAAGCGGCTTCACTTTTTTTGCTTCCCAATCTGCATTCTTCTTTTTCAACCTCGCT
Organism: Geoglossum glabrum; assembly: GCA_021527465.2. Taxonomy (NCBI): domain Eukaryota; kingdom Fungi; phylum Ascomycota; class Geoglossomycetes; order Geoglossales; family Geoglossaceae; genus Geoglossum; species Geoglossum glabrum. Next base: position 16,808 of record JAJDFE020000073.1, read on the forward strand.
ATCTCGCCTTGTATCTTTTCCAGCGCTCCACTGACTTTATAATATTCCCTACTCTTTTCACCTCGGGCTTCCTCAACTTTTTGAGCCGATGATTCCAGCGTTTTACGAAGCCCTCCCTTGGCCCCAGCTTTTATTTGGGCTTCAAAAGTATCCTTGGTTGTCTGTAGTTGCTTGAGTTCAAGAGCCAACCGCTCTTTCTTTGAAAGGAGCAGCTTCTCTTTGGCTTGAAGTTCATTGAGCTCAGCCTGATTTCCCTCCTGTTTTCTGGCGAGTTGCTCATTTACTTGTCTAGCTGCTTCCTCACGAGTCTTTTGGTAAACCTCCTGCTGCTCACGTAATGACTTTGTTCTTTCTCCTCGTTTCTTAGCCTCTTCTGTGTAGTGTTGTTGCTCATTTCGTGCTTCCTCTATCTCCTGTTGGAGCTGTTCAACATCATTTCCTTCTAGAGCAATCCCCAACTTCGTCATAGTTTCCTGATGAGTGTCCAGTTGTGCTTGCTTGGTATCTACAACTCTCTGAAATTCCCGACTGCGCTCCATCAACTGATTTTGCCGCACCTCAGCTTCCTTTACTCGCTTTTCGATACCGGTAGCCATACTACCACTCGACCAGGCTTCAAGTCGGTTCAGTGTATTTTGGACTGGTTCAGAACTTTTTACTTTTTCATAAACTCCTCTTAATAGGTTTTTGGTCGCTATAGAGAACTCTCCCCATCGACTACTGAGATTTGGTGAGACTGGTTGTTCGAGGGTACTTGGCTTATTCTTCTCGTCTCCGGGTACCGTTTCTAAGACAGGGTCAGTAGCTGGAACTGGAACTTCCAGAGCCGGGACTCTTGTTTCATCACCTTTCTTGGATACCAAGGCTAACTCTTCTCCAAGAGGATGGGTTGGCTGTTCTACAGCATCTTTCTCAAGTAGCACTGGCTTTGAATCATCCTCTTTTGGTACTAACTCTAAATCACCTTCCTTGGGTACGAGTGCTAAATCCTCTCCCAGAAATGGAGTCGGCTGCTCCGGAGTATTTTCCTCCTGAGAGGTTAATTTCAAGGTATCTTCTTTGGGTACTAATTCTAGATCACTTTGTTTAAGTGCAAGTGTCAGTTCATCTGGCGAAGGGTTCACTGAAGCTGCTGAATCCTGGCTTGGTAGTGGTTGTACTAACTCAAATTTCGGCATACGCAGTACTCAGTAGTTAACTTTCCCCCAGTCTACCGTACAGCAAGTAACCGGTCAAAACAAAAACACCCCTTGTGAGGGGTGTTTTTGTGGGAGCTAGAGGTTTAAGCCTTATCGCTCTCACCCACTCGGTAGCCTGTTCCTGCAGGAATAAGCCGACCAATAATAACGTTTTCCTTGAGACCACGCAGACGATCTTCTTTCCCTTGGACCGCAGCGTTGATAAGCACACGCGCAGTTTCCATAAAGGAGGCAGCTGAGAGAAAAGACTCAGTGGAGAGCGCTACCTTGGTGATACCGAGAACCATGGTTTCACCAGTGGCTGACTTCCCATTTTTAGTCTTCTCTGCTTCACTGTTGGCTTCGAGAAACTGATCCTTCTCAACAATGTCCCCTGGGAGAAGTATGGTATCACCTGGATCCACGACACGGACACGGGAGAACATCTGGCGAATAATCACTTCGATGTGCTTGTCGTTAATACCTTCACCCTGAGCTGCATAGATTTCTTCAATCTCACGGATAATGTAGCGATGTACTGCTTCGAGTCCCATGATCTCATGGAGTTTCTTGAGCTCGACGTGACCTTCAGAGAGAATAGAGCCCTTACCCACAAGGTCCCCCACTTTCACTTTGACAGCCGCGTTGGCTGGGGCAGAGTATTCGTATTCTTTCTTCTTCTCATCGACAATCACTACCTTCACTACTTTGACTTCTTTCTCGATTGACTGCACCTGACCATCTACTTCAGACAGGATAGCTTCGGTCTTGGGAGTACGAGCTTCAAAGATCTCTTCGACACGAGGGAGACCCTGAGTAATGTCAGAACCAGCGACACCACCAATATGGAAGGTACGCATCGTAAGCTGCGTTCCTGGTTCACCGATAGCCTGAGCAGCCACCACCCCGACGGATGCTCCGAGCTCGACGAGATGATTCCGACCAAGGTCGACACCGTAGCACAGGCGACAGACTCCACGCCGTGACTTACAGGTAACGAGCGTTCGGATCTTTACTTTCGGAATATCCAGCCCTTCAATCTCTTTAGCCTGGGCTTTAGAAATAAGGACAGCCTTCTTCGCAATCACATCTTTGGTTTCTGGATGCTTGATAGCTTCTACCGTCACTCGGCCCTCAACACGCGAAGCAAAGGACATACCGATCTTGTCAGAGTCTTCACGGTAGAGATAAGCCCCTTCAGCATCACCACAGTCTTCATCACGGACAATGATATCCTGAGACACATCCACCAAACGGCGGGTGAGGTATCCAGCGGTCGCAGTACGGAGAGCGGTGTCAGCCATACCTTTACGAGCACCATGGGTCGAGATGAAGTATTCCAGCACATTGAATCCTTCTTTGAAACTACTTTTTACTGGAAGCTCGATGGTTTCACCAGTTGGTCCAGCCATGAGTCCCTTCATACCAGTCATCTGCACAACAACAGATTCAGATCCACGAGCTTTGGAATAAACCATGGAGTACACTGGCCCTTCCTTGTCGAGCGATTCACGAACGGCATCAGTAATCTTATTCTTGGCATCATTCCAGATTTCGATAATACGGTTTTTGCGTTCATCGTTCGTAAGGAGACCCATATTGTACTGGTCTTTCACAAGTGTCACCTTTCCTTCGGCTTCAGCCATGATAGCTCCTTTAGCCTCTGGTACCTTGAGATCATCAATACCCCAGCTGATACCTGACTTTGAAACGGCTTTGAAAGCCAGATCCTTAAGACGATCAGCGAAAAGAGCTGCTTCATCCTGACCTTGAGTTTCCAGAATCCGAGACATGAGGGTCTTCAGGTTTTTCTTCACCATTTCTTCGTTCACGAAACGTAATTCCTCTGGGAGAATGTCGTTCAACATGGCTCGCCCTACCGATGTTTCAATAATCTGTCCTCGGTAGGAAAGCTTGATTGCAACGTTTACATCCACGTGTCCGCTCTGATGAGCAAACATCGCTTCATCAATAGAAGCAAAGATTTTGCCTTGGCCCTTACCACTTGGCTTAATATGCGTGAGATAGTAAGCACCCAAAACCATATCCAGACGAGCTGACACAATTGGCTCTCCAGAAGCTGGCTTCAAGAGGTTTTTTGAAGAGAGCATGATATTAGCTGACTCTTCACGAGCCTCGATTGTGAGTGGCACATGGACAGCCATCTGGTCACCATCGAAGTCGGCATTGAACGCTTCACATACCATCGGATGAAGACGGATGGCTTTCCCTTCGATAAGCACTGGCTGGAAGGCCTGGATCGAGAGACGGTGCAAAGTCGGTGCTCGGTTCAGAAGTACATAGTGGTTTGGAATGATCTCGTCGAGGATTTCATAGGCTTCCTCAGTTTCAGCATCTACCATGCGACCAGCGGTACGCACATTATGAGCCATTTCCTTCTCAATCAACTTATTGATGATGAACGGTTTGAAGAGTTCCAAAGCCATTTTCTTCGGGAGTCCACACTGGTAGAGTTTGAGTTTTGGACCAACCACAATTACCGAACGGCCTGAGTAGTCCACACGCTTCCCAAGAAGGTTTTGACGGAAACGACCCTGCTTTCCCTTAAGTGCATCAGCAAGCGAACGCAGTGCCCGGCGTTGACCAGTCGCGGCAGCCGTCGAAGCCTGACCACGGCGAGCGGAGTTATCGAAAAGCGCATCCACTGCTTCTTGGAGCATACGCTTCTCGTTTCGGGTGATCACTTCAGGAGCCCCAATCGCGATCAGTTTCTTCAAGCGATTGTTGCGGTTGATGATACGGCGATAGAGATCATTCAAGTCTGAGGTCGCGAAACGGCCACCATCAAGTGCTACCATCGGACGAAGATCTGGTGGAATCACTGGAATCATGGTTGGGAGCATCCACTCGAGTTTGAGGTCAGCTTTCTGAAAGCCCTGATAGACTTTGAGGCGCTGCAACAGTTTCTTCTGATCGAGCGTGTCATCTTCTACGACATCTCCCTTGAGTTTCTCTACCATCGCTCCGATATCCATTTTTTCAAGGATTTTTCGAATAGCTTCGGCGCCAATACCCGCCGTAAATACCTGCCCGAAACGGCTTGAAAGGTTGAAGTACTCAACCTCAGAAAGGATCTGGTACGGTCGGAGATTTTTGATATCTTCCTTGGTGCCACGATATTGCTCCTTCAAGTCCTCGAGAATCTTCTCGATTTTCACCGGATCTTTTTCATCGCTCTTAATTTCTTTCTGCTTGGTCTTGTATTCCTTTTCGAGCGACTCAAGGGACTGTTCCTTGAGGTCTTCTTTTACTTCCATGATGATATAGGCCGAGAAGTAGATCACCCGTTCGAGGTCCTGAGGACCAATCCCCAGTGCGAGACCGATCTTCGAGGGCACACCACGGAGAAACCAAATATGCGATACCGGAGTAGCGAGCTTGATATGGCCCATGCGTTCACGGCGAACGATAGCGCGAGTCACTTCGACACCACACTTGTCACAGACAATCCCCTGATAGCGAATCCGTTTGTACTTCCCACAGTAACACTCCCAGTCCTTGGAAGGACCAAAAATGCGTTCACAGAACAATCCATCTGGTTCATACCGCTGAGTACGATAATTGATGGTCTCAGGTTTGGTTACTTCGCCTTTGGACCAGAGAAGGATATCCTCTGGTGAGGCGAGGGTGAGCTTCACTGAGTCGAAGTCACTTACTTTCGTAATGTTTTCAATTGGTTGAGGCATAGGTGTGGTAGACATTAGACGGTTTCAATATCATTTTCCTCTTCTTCATCATCTGAAGAAACGGTTTTGGCACCCTTGAGCTCAACATTGAGACACAATCCTTTCAATTCATTGACCAAAACGTGGAACGAGGCTGGGATGTTCGGGCTCTTGATCGGTTCACCCTTGATGATCGATTCGTACGCTTTCGAGCGGCCCAAGACATCGTCTGACTTAATCGTAAGCATTTCTTGGAGGGTATGGGCGGCGCCATAACCTTCGAGAGCCCACACTTCCATTTCTCCGAAACGTTGTCCACCGAACTGAGCTTTACCACCGAGTGGCTGCTGAGTGATGAGGGAGTAGGGCCCAATGGAACGCATATGGATCTTGTCATCAACCAAGTGGTTCAGTTTCATGATGTACATGACCCCCACCGTTGATTCATTGTCATAACCCTCACCGGTTTTCCCATTCATGAGACGCACTTTACCATGTTCAGGAAGACCAGCTGCTTTCAGTTCAGTCTTGATGTCCGTTTCTGAAACACCATCCAAAGAAGAGCTGGCTACTTTGTAACCAAGTCGCATAGCGGCCCATCCCAAATGGGTTTCGAGAATCTGACCGATGTTCATACGAGAGGCTACACCGAGTGGATTCAAAATCACATCGATCGGAGTTCCATCAGGAAGGTACGGCATGTCTTCTACTGGAGCAATATGAGAGATAACACCTTTGTTTCCGTGGCGACCAGCGAGTTTGTCACCCACTTGAATCTTACGGAGTTGAGCCACAGAAATCTGGATCTGCTCAAACACACCCATCGGAAGTTTGTCTCCCTTCTCACGTGAGAAGATTTTTACATCCACCACTTTACCGTGTTCACCATGTGGGAGATAGAGTGAGGAATCCTTCACATCTCGAGACTTTTCACCGAAGATGACCCGGAGCAGACGCTCTTCCGCCGTCAGATCACCCTCACCTTTGGGCGTAATTTTTCCTGCCAGAATATCACCCGAAGAAACCTCAGCACCGATACGGATAATGCCATTTTCATCGAGATTCTTGAGACGATCCTCACCGATATTTGGGATATCCCGCGTCACGACTTCAGGCCCAAGCTTGGTATCACGGACATCAATCGAGAAGTCTTCGATATGGATTGAGCTCCAACGATCTTTCTGGACAACACGCTCCGAAAGGATGATGGCGTCTTCGTAGTTGAAACCTTCCCATGGGATAAAGGCGACGAGCATGTTCTGACCGAGAGCGAGTTCGCCATGCTCTGTCGAGGCACCGTCAGCGATAAGGTCACCCTTGTCGAGTTTTTCCCCCTTCTTCACGCGCGGCACCTGGTTCATCGAGGTAAAGGCGTTTGACTTTTCAAAGCTCTGGAGTGGGTATTCACGATCAATATATTCTTTTTTGGCACCAGCGGGAGCTTTCGATCGCACCACAACACGCTCAGCATCCGCTTCGATAACTTCACCTGCTTCCACAGCAAGTACTACCTGTCCTGAGTCGCGAGCAGCCTTGTCTTCGATCCCGGTACCAATAATAGGAGACTCCGGTACGACGCAAGACACTGCCTGGCGCTGCATGTTCGAACCCATGAGCGCACGGTTGGCATCATCGTGTTCGAGGAATGGAATGAGAGCGGTCGCGATCGAGATACACTGCTTTACCGAGACGTCGACATAGTCAACGAGTTCTGCCTCAATCGTTTCTGGATGGCCCTTCACACGCGCTTCTACCATCGATTCAGTCATATTGCGCTGCTCATCAAGAAGAATCCCCGCATGCGCCATGACTTTGCGGTCTTCAACAATGGCGTTCAAGTATTCGATCTCAAGCGTCACGAATGGCTTTACTCGTACCGTTTTCCCCTTCATTTCCTTAGCCACTTTCCCTGCCATCTCAGCGGTCAGCTTCACGCCTGGCTTGATACCCGCCACCGTTTCATCGAGGATACGATGTTCAAGTTCCTCTGCCTTGGCTTCCACTTCGCGTTTCACAATAAGATATGGGGTTTCGAGAAAACCATATTCATTTACACGCGCATAGGTAGCGAGGTGCCCAACGAGACCAATGTTTGGACCTTCTGGAGTTTCAATCGGACAAATACGGCCATAGTGTGAATGGTGCACATCACGCACTTCGAAACCAGCGCGTTCACGGGTAAGACCTCCCGGTCCCATCGCAGACAGACGGCGCTTGTGTTCAAGCTCAGCCAGTGGATTCACCTGGTCCATGAATTGTGAGAGCTGCGAGCTTGAGAAAAATTCCTTGATCGAAGCCGCTACGGGACGAGGGTTGATGAGCTGTCCTGGTACTACGGTCGCTACATCACAGGTACTCATACGATCCTTGATGTTACGCACCATCCGGTACAAACCGACACGCAGTTTGTTCTGGATAAGTTCGCCTACGGCACGTACGCGGCGGTTACCGAGGTGGTCGATATCGTCAGCTTTTCCTTCTGGATCATTATTGAGACGGATCACTTCACGAATGATGAGATTTAAATCTTCAACGTTCAACACACGGTTTTCTTCGCTATCCGAGCGCTCAACCTCGAGACGCTGGTTCAAGCGATAGCGACCCACGGCTCCAAAGTCATAGCGTTCAAAATTGAAAAACATCGCATCGATCATCTGCTTGGCATTTTCTTCGGTAGCCAAGTCTCCTGGACGGAGGCGCTTATACACCTCTCGATAGGCTTCACCACGATTACTGGTACTGTCCTTCAAAAGAGTCGCTTCGATAAACTTCACTTCGCCGGCATCGATATCAAGGAAGGCCTTGCGGATATCCTTGTCAGTTTGGCCAAAAGCCTTGAGAAGGGTCGTGATCGGAAGTTTACGCTTACGGTCAATTTTGACAGAGATAACCCCATCAAGATCGGTCTCAATTTCAAGCCAAGCTCCACGATTCGGAATGATCTTCGCACCGAAAAGCTTCTTTCCCTTCTGATACTCCATGGTAAAGAACACGCCAGGAGAGCGGATGAGCTGGGATACCACGACACGTTCGACACCATTAATAATGAAGGTACCGCGTTCAGTCATGAGTGGTACTTCACCTAGATAGATTTCCTGTTCCTTTACTTCACCCGTTTTCTTCATGACGAGAGTCGCCTTGGCCCGAAGGGGGGCTTCGTAGGAAATATTCTTCGCCTTCGCGACACTGGTGCCATATTTTGGCTCGTCGAGATAGTACTGATCGAGGGTGAGTTCAAGATCCTTGTTGGCGAAATCTCCAATCGGATTGATTTCAGCCAAAAGTTCCTTGAGTCCCTTTTCCCAAAACCACTTATAGGAGGCTGTCTGTACCTCAATAAGGTCTGGAAGGGAGACCGTAATACGGTTTTTGAAAAACTTACGCTTTGAAAGCGACGACCCCGCTCCAAACGCATCCTTTACCCGAAGAGTTCTGATACCCTTTGTCATAGAAAAAACGCCTACGGAGCTGCCTTTCTTGGCGAAAAAAGAAAGGTAGTCCAGTAGGAAGCTATTGAATTAGATTGTTCCCGAAAAGCCCTTGATACATCACCCGTACTTTAAGCTTTTGAGTCTGTCGAAAAACCACTTGCAGCACTGGAGCCTGTTTTCAAAACACCCATTCTTACGCTTTGAAAAAATTCCCCTTTCTTACATTGAAACGGCATTTCGACGGACCTCGATCTTGAAATCGAAAACGCATTCAAAGGTACTTGCTAGCATAGCAGGAAACCAAAAAACTGTCAAAATGGACAGCTAACTACTGGCGTCCGAGAGACTCCAGCAGCAATTTATGATTTTTTTTGGTTGTTTTTCACAGCTACACTCACACCCCAAGTATACACCTGGGTCACGGTCTCAGCAATTTTTACACTGGTAAAATTATCAGAAACTCCTGTTTCAAGCCGAAAACTGTCCACATCAGTAGGGGCCAGACTGTTTTCCCGGAGCAGGGCATCAATTGCTTCAAAGAGTTGCCGCCCCATATCCCGACTTTCGGCCCAACTTTTCATAGCTACTTCCTCCCCATCTTTCTGGAGGACAAGCTTAGCTTCAGTCTTGGTAAGCGTAAGAAGAAATAAATACATAATAACTATTACGCTGCTAAAGGGAGGGCTTCTTTCTCTCGAATCAAGGTTTTGGACATAACCAATTTATCATATCTGTTGCCATCAGCTGAGGGTTGGTCATGAAGCTCCTCGGTCTGCACAAAATCCAGTCGCTTATAGAGTTCTACGGCTGCTTCTTTTTTTGTGTTTACAATAAGATCGACTTGGGTCGCTCCCCGCTCATCTCGCAACGTATCAAAAAGTTCTGTGAGTAACCGTTTGCCCAAACGCCGCCCTTCCTGATCAACATTATCCCGATACTTTGGATCAACAAACACACTATGAAGTTGCCAAACACCTTTCTCTTTTTTCTCTTCTGCCCCCGCCATAGCAACCAGCTCTCCCTTCTCATTCACTCCCACTTGAATATGATTGGCCTCAATAAAATCTTCCCACTCGTTATCTTCCCACTCTTTCCGTTTAATTGATTTTGCTCCAAAGGCACTAGGGTCAGCTTCAAGTGCAGCCAGGTTTAACTCTCGTAATTTAGCAAAATCCTCTCGAGTTGCCAGACGGACAATCGCTGAGATCTGTTCTCTCCTCAGTTCCACAATATTTGATGGTTGTTCAGAATACATAATGCTACTTTAATTTCTTCCAATCAAATTTCCATGGGTCAGATTTTCGGGTGGGTGCGACATCCCCGTGACCCACAATGTCATCGATACGGTAGCGTGTCCTGATATCAGCAACAAGTGCGTTCACCGCATCATACTGCTTACTCGTGAAACCACTTTCTTCAGTCCCCACGATTTCAATCCCCACTGAGAAGTCATTCACATTCTTTCGACCATCGGGCATCTTACTCTCTCCTGCATGATAGGCGATATTGCTTTCTCGAACCAGCTGATAAATTTTTCCACTCCGATCAATCAGGTAATGCGCTCCAACACCGTATTGCTCGTACTGCCCAATAATCTTCTCCAAATTATAGACATCGCCTCCTGAGGCATTGTAAGAGGAATGGAGCACAATCGTATCAATATTTCGCACGTTGGGTGGTGTCCGAAATCCAAAGTTCACGAGACGCTGAATAATTTCAATTGTTTTTAGCTCTTCTGGAGCGGGAGCTGACGAAGTCAGTTCAGAGACAATCGTGGGCACTGGTCCAGTCGGTGGTTTCACAGATAACGGCTCAGGTTGAGCTACTTCCGATACTTCCTCGATTAGCATCTCTTGTTTGGTTTCATCTGCTGCAGTTTCCAGATTCAAAGATCGAGTATTCTCAAACGCCAAAGGCTCAGTCGGTCGGTTTGACCACCACCAATAGCCTCCTCCGAGAAGAAGCCCCCCTATGAGGATTGAAAGTAAAAGCCATTTCATACGCCTCCAGTATACCACCCAGACTTTGGGAACATGCTAAGCTAAGCCTATGGAAAATCATCCCTCGATTGTTCAAGAATCACTGTCCACAGCCTACTTTGCTGGGGGTTGTTTCTGGTGCACCGAGTCAGATTTCCAAAAAGTAGCTGGGGTACACAACGTTATTTCCGGCTATGCTGGTGGAGAAAAAAATAATCCAACCTATGAAGAGGTGAGTCGTCACACAACGGGCCATCGAGAAACGGTAGAGGTCCATTACGATCCAAGGATAGTAAGTTTTCGGCAATTGGTAGAATATTTCTTTGATCATATTGACCCAACGGATACTGGCGGCCAATTTGCGGACCGGGGCGAAAGCTATCACTCTGCTATTTTTTATAAGGACGAAGCTGAAAAAGAGACAGTTCAAAAGGTTATCGAGTGGCTTACCCAGGAACATATTTACGCTCACCCTATCGTTACCAGCATCTTTCCCTTTACCAACTTCTACAGGGCCGAAGACTATCATCAGAACTATGCCGAGAATAATCCCCTCCGCTACGGTCTCTATCGAGCAGCAAGCGGCCGTGACGAACTCAATCAGAAAGTGTGTCGTATCAAACTCGAAAAAAAACTGCCACTTTTTACTGGAAAACTCAAAGATACGATTTAAAAAGACCAGGAAAGCATCCTGGTCTTTTCTCGTACGCCACCCAACAGCTTAGCGCTTCTTTTTATTACCCTTCATGAAAAGGGCCATGGCTGCCCCGAGAGCGGCCCCAATTCCAGCCCCGATGAGAGCGGCCTTCTCAGGATTCTTTTGAACAAACCGCTCTACTTCCTTCATCTTCCCGGTCACCTGTGACTTGATTTTCCCCAGTTCCCGTTCAGCTATTTTTTTGCTCTTTTCGAGCTCTTTTACTACTTTCTCTTCCAGTTCTGCTTTGACCGTTTTTGGTGTAGTCATACGTGCGTAATAAATTATTATTCCTTATTATACCCGAATCAAAACTCAAAATACAGTTTCTTCCTCATTCTTTCTTTCGGATCACCAAGAAAACAGTAGCCGTAATCCCAAGTAAAAGCGCTCCCACCATGATTTCCCCTGCCCCTACTGCATCAAAAGCCTGATTCAGAATTTTAGCTATTCCCGAAAGAAGAAAAGTGATCGCCACGATCACCAAAAGAAGTCCAAAGAGCTTCTGGACTGCCCGTGATACCACTCCGTCTGCTGACTCAGAGACAATCGTCATGAGACGTTCGGCAAAATTTTCTACCGTATCAAAGACTCGATTAATAAGATTAGGAATGAACGCCGCCGCCCCTTCGGCTTTTTTACTGGTACGATTTTCTTCGGGCATAGCATTAAAGTATCAAATTATTTTTAGCGGAATTGTTCAAAGCGATTCTTGAGAACCGAAAGAGCCTCGCTCGTATTCCGTTCACCTCGATTGACCGCGTTAATAGCATCCACTATCAAGGCTTCAGCAGCTTCGACATTGCTTCCAGGCTTCCAGGTCTTGGCGATAAGGTTCCCCGCCACAAATGGCGCTAAAGCGATATTATCTTTCTGTCTCTCTAAGAGGTCTCGGCGCGCAGCCGGCTTCTTAGTCTTTTCCAAATACACAGCCGCTGGATCATTTTTTGCAATCACTTCTTTTGTCGTAAGGGAAAGTGCGTTGTGAAGCATTAACTTGTTCTCAGGATGAGGAAAAGCTAGGTAGTGGAGAAATTGCCACGCTTCATGTACGCGCGCCACCTGGTAACTATCAGGAGGCAGTTTCTGGTCACCACCACTTTTCATAGTTTTATTCTTAGCTACAGCAAATCCCCAGTAGTTGGCAAAATTAACTGGTGGTTCACCCGCAAACTGAGGCAAGGGAGCGACCGCAAAGTTAAATTTGGCATTCTTTTGACGAAAAGTCTCGTAGTGATAAGAATAGTTAACTGTCATCCCCAGCGTTCCTTCGTAAAAGGCATCGATGGAATAATGTTCCCGAGGGCTCCAAGTATAAAAAGATGAGTCGAGACGAGAAAACTGGGCATAGAAATCAAAAGCCTTGGTTGCCATAGCCTCATCCACAAAGTTCGTCGTGTCAGTATTTACCCCGAGTTGCAACATGAGCGTGAGTAAAAGATCAGCTGAACGGTTGATGTTTTCTCCTGTTCCTAGGGCAATGGCCGAGCGGTTGATATTGCCGTACACATCGATATCGGTCAATTTCTCTATGGAATTCAAGAGATCTTCCCAGGTCTTGGGAGGTTCAGCAATCCCCGCTGCATTGAAAACGTCCTTATTGTAATAGAGGGCCAGCGAATCCACAGAAAGGGGTACTGCCAAAGCCTGCCCTTGGGAGGTGAGAAAATCCTTAGCTACTACGTCCACAAAGGTTTCCCGGAATTTTTTTTCTGTAACAAAAGAAGTAGGAGCAGGAATGACCTTATCATCAAATCCTTCTTGCCAAGTATTTCGCATCATGAAAATATCTGGTCCATTCCCTGAGGCAAGCGCATCAAGTAGATCTGCCTTATAGGTATCAGGAGAAAGCTTGCGGTAACTAATCTCTTGGATATAGGGGTTGAGCTCACGATATTCACTAAAAATACCCTGCAGGGCATCCGAATCATCAAACACCCCCCATACCTCTAAGGAGATCTCATACGGGATAGGTTTCGGGTCCCCACAGCCTGTCAGGATTACTACCGCTCCCAAGAGCAGGCCTCGACTGAGAAAAGTAGTTACTTGTTTCAACATAAGGTTAAGATTTCTTCACGACAAAAGCATAATGGAATCCACCAACCGCTGGCTCATCCACAATTGTGAGCCCCGCTTCTTCAACAAATCCCCGAAGAGCCTCCGGCATAATACGAGTTTCTTTATCAGGTCCTACGGTACTTTCGTCTGGGTGCCACTCAATAAGAATAGCTTGACCACTTGGCTTGAGAATCCGATTGACTTCACGCAGGATGACGGCTTTATCCTTGTTTTGCATAAGGACATCTTTTACGATCACCCAGTCAACACTCCCGACTCCAAGACCTGAGCCATTAGGACGTTCGAGATTCACCCGCTGAGGCACAATATTCGAGAGTCCCAATGTTTTAGCACGACTGGCAATGGCTTCGAGCGCGCTTGGAAGCACGTCAAGAGCATACACCTTACCCTCGCTCCCCACTGCTCGAGCAAATTCAAAGGAAAAATAACCAGAACCAGCGCCAAAGTCAGCTACGGTGTCGCCTACTCCTACCGATAACTCTTTGATAACTTGTTTTGGCTCTACAAAGATAAGGCCTTTCGGTGCGTTCATAGAAAATTTGTTTCTTCTATTGTACACTATGAAACCCTGCTCCAAGAAGAGCCGCCGACAAGTGGCTTGAAGGAAAACGATTTTTCCTGTACAAGAAAGAAGCTACACCAGTTAGCGTTTCATGAATTTTGGAAGGGTGGCCGAGCGGTTTAAGGTACTTGCTTGGAAAGCAAGCGTACGAGCAATCGTACCGAGGGTTCGAATCCCTCCTCTTCCGCTAGAAAAACCTTCTCGATAAGAGAGGGTTTTTGTTATGATACAAACATATCCCTATGAAACAACTCTTACTTCTCTTTTTGTTTGGTATTGGAAGTGTAGCCTTGGCTACCGGCGCATTTGAAGAAATGGGTGAGGAAGGAAAGCTTGGCTGGCCCCTCCCCAATGGCGCTCTCCGCGAACAAAAACTTACTTTTGGGATGCATGTCACCCCCGATCCTGAAAATAATCCCATTGATCCCCCTGAACGGTTCACTGGTTATCACACTGCTCTTGACCTTGAAATTTTTCCCGAAGAAAAAGAAATGGATGTAGCTGTTCTGGCTGCTTGCGATGGGGAGATACTGGATGCAACCACTATTGAAGGCTACGGGGGGATCCTTGTGCAAACCTGTACCCTGGAAGGACAAGTGATCACGGTACTCTATGGGCATGTCGATCCGACCCAATTCCGTAAAACCAAAGGTTCCCCAGTAAAGAGAGGCGACGAGCTCGCTCTGTTGGCTCCTGATAAAAGTAGTGCCAGTGGTTTCACGAGAAAACATCTCCACTTTGGAGTACACCAAGGGCAAGATATTGCTCTCCGGGGCTATGTGCTTGAGGAAGAAGCCCTCGCTACCTACATTGATCCGCTACCTTTACTCCAGTCATCTTCTTTCTTCTCTTTTGGGGAAAAAGGACTATACTCAAAGCAGAATCCATAATTTCATTTCTATGATTCTTCAACTTCTTAATATTGTGGCTGGTTTTATCCTGGCTCTCCCAGGGCTGAAAGATCGCTTTGCAGGGCAAAAAGATCTTTGGGGGAAAATAGACGCACAGACTGCCAACTGGAGAGAGGCGATTGGACTCATCACGCTCATTATGGGTAGCATCGGACTTTTGGTACGACTCCACGTTCTCCCCTCCTTCATTCCAGAACTCGGAGCCAGTTTTCCTCAGGCTATTCCAGCCATCCTGATCGGGGCTCTCCTTGCTCTTTCTAAACTTGAACGCTACCCAGCTATCGCCATCCAAATAAAGAAATTACTCCCTTATACTTTCCCTCTTGGTCTTATGGGTATAGCAGTCGGACTTGGATCACTCCTGTTTGGTTGCATGGTACCTACTTTCTGCCGCCTGCCTTTTTAGGGACGTATGGTGGAGATGAAAAAACGCTGTGCTTGGGTTCCTCAAGGTAATACTCTCTACGAAACCTATCATGATACTGAATGGGGTGTTTTTGTAACGGATGAGCAACTATTATTTGAATTTTTTATCCTAGAGAGTGCCCAGGCTGGACTCTCTTGGGAAACGATCCTCAAAAAACGGAGGGCTTACCGGGAAGCCTTTCGGCAGTTTGATCCAAAAAAGGTGGCTCATTTTAAAGAAAAAGATATTAACCGTCTCCTCAAGAATACTGGCATTGTTCGCAACCGTCTCAAAATTATTTCTGCCATACGCAACGCCGAAATTTTTCTTGAAATCCAAAAAGAATTTGGTACTTTTAGAAAGTATCTTTCAATTTTTACAGGGGAAACTGCCCTCGATGGTAAGCGAAAAACTCCTCGTTCTATTCCCACCGTTACCCAAGCAGCCGAACTCCTGGCTCAGGATCTCAAGCAACGCGGGATTACATTCTTCGGACCAGTAATTGCCTACGCTTTTCTCCAAGCTACTGGAAGAGTCAATGATCATTTGGAAAGTTGCTTCCGGCATCAAGAAATCAAACTCAAAAGCACTTCGTAAAGAAGTGCTTTTTAGACTTTGCCCACCACAGTATCCTAATAGGCCATATTGGGCATGGCTGGCATGGTCATATTCTCGGGCATCTGCTTCATCTGTTCCAGCATCTTCATCGATTGCTCCATCATGACGCACTGATCAACAAAGACTACATCCGTCGGGAGAGTTAAAGTCAACTTCCCCCCTTCTTCACACTGGACATTTTCGGCCATATCAAATTCAGCCTGCATATCCTGGGGCTTTGGAGTAGAAGAAGGTGCGGTAGGCAAATCCTTCACTGTTTCCTGCATCTTCTCTAAGCAGGTTTTAGAGAGCTTCATTCCTTGTTTACTATTACTCATCCAAGTGTATTGATTCTCTCCATCAAAAAGGGCATACACGGTCATATCTTTCATGACAGCAGTCGACTGAAACTTCTCCCCCTCTACTACCACTGTAGAAGTGATTGCTTGATCGGTATTTTCCCCATCCATGGCATAGGTACACTGCATAGCCTTTCCGAGACCCATAGCTTCTTTGATGGAATGGATCGCTCCAGCCCCTTCCTCCCTAAGCTGTTCCTGAGCTACTTCCATTGGTCGTGGAGATTCCGGGTTCTCTTCCTGCATTGACCAAAAGATAAACCCCGCCACCACCACTAGTACGATAAGCCCTCCAAATATTTTTACCATAGTGTTATATTAAGACATTTTCAGTATACACCCGGGATCATCCTCCATGACGAGTTCCCGAGTTTACGAGAGCGCCAAAGGATGCTACGCTCTCTCGTAGAGTCTTATGGCTGATACCCTCTCTTCCCTCCCGCTTGTTTTTGTTGTCTCCGTCGGTTTTACTCTCCTCGGAGGCATCATTCTCTTCGGCCTTCTTATCTGGCAAGGACGACGCCTCAAAGAGCTCGAAGCTAAACTCTCGGTTTTCCTCTCTGGAAAAGACGGGCAAAACCTCGAAACGGTCCTGTTTGAGACGAAAGAGTCCGTACGCTCGCTTGACGAGGACATCCAGGAACTGTTCACAATCTCCAATAGCCTCCACCAGCTCGGCACCAAGAGTTTTCACAAATCTGCCGTAATGCGTTTTAACCCCTTCAAGGAAGTTGGTGGCAATCAGAGCTATGCCGTAGCTCTCCTCAATGGAAAAAATACTGGCGTGGTGTTTTCCTCTCTCCATACCCGCGAAGGCACCCGAGCCTATGCCAAACCAGTAAAGAACGGTGGCGCTGATGGCTTCCCCTTCACTGAGGAAGAAAAGGCGGTTATTCACGAAGCTATCCACTCCTTTCAAGAAAAGAAATTGTAACTGTTTGTATGAATACTCCAGAGAACCAAAAAATTGTCGCTCTTCCAGAGACCGTCACGGTAAAGAAATTTGCTGAGCTTTTGCATGTCCCAGTGGCAAGTGTCATCACGGAACTCATGAAGAACAAGATCCTTGCCTCGATCAATGAAGAAATTGATTTTGATACGGCTTCTATTATTGCCGCCGAGCTCGGTTTCCAGGCTACCGAAAGCACTGAAGAAAAAGCTGGGACGCTTACCCTCGAGGACCTGACCAAAATCTGTGCCAATGAAAAGACTGAAAGTGAGCGCCCTCTTGAGTCACGCCCTCCAATTGTCACTATCCTCGGGCATGTTGACCATGGAAAGACTACCCTCCTTGATACCATTCGCAAAGCTAATGTAGCTGCTGGCGAAGCTGGAGGTATCACTCAGAAGATTAGTGCATACCAAGTGAAAAAGCATGGTCAGATGATCACCTTTATCGATACTCCTGGACACGAAGCTTTCTCGGGTATGCGCGAACGCGGTGTCTCGATTGCTGACATTGCTATCTTGGTCGTAGCGGCTGACGACGGAGTGCGTCCACAAACAAAAGAGGTGATCCAATTTATTAATGACAAAAAACTTCCTGTCATCGTCGCTATCAACAAAATTGATAAGCCAGATGCCCGGCCTGATCGAGTGAAACAGGAACTCGCTGAAAACGGTATTCTTTTTGAAGGTTGGGGAGGTGAGGTTATCTGCGTTGAATTAAGTGCCAAAAGTGGTCTCAATATTGATAAACTCCTTGAATCTATTCTCCTCGTGGCTGAAGTCGAAGATTTCCAGGCTGACACCAAGCGTGATGGACTAGCGGTCGTTCTCGAATCTCATCTTGACCCACAAAAAGGGCCAGTGGCTACTATTCTTGTCAAAACTGGGACCCTCAAGGTTGGTCAAGACATCATTGCAGGGAGCGCCTTCGGTCGGGTGCGTCGTCTTGAAGACTTTACTGAGAAAAGCCGCGAATCCGCAGGACCTTCTCTCCCCGCAACTCTCTATGGCTTTGGCGATGTGCCTCAGGTAAATGATGTGGTTCAAGTAGTCTCAGGCAAGGCTTTGGCTCGCCTCAAATCCCAAGAAGCCCTCCTCAAAGAGGGTGAGGTGAAGCGGGTTGTCAAAAAAGAAGATGAAAATGTGAAGCGCCTCCCCGTCATTATTAAGGCGGATGTCCAGGGCTCCCTCGAAGCGATCCAGCAAATCCTCGGAGCGATCGAACACCCTGAAGTAGCACTCGAAGAAATCGCGACTGGCGTGGGATCCATCACCGAATCCGATGTCAAACTGGCTGAAAGTGCCGGGGCTCGGATTTATGGCTTCAATGTGGAACCGACAAGTGTGGCTAAGCGTATCGCTGAAAACGTCTCTGTCCCTATCCAAAGTTTCAATATTATCTATAAGCTCGTTGAAGCCGCTAAGGAAGAAATGGCCAATCTCCTTCCTCCAGAAATTATTCGAACTGACCATGGCAGTCTTTCTGTACTTGCTATCTTTAAGACCGGAAAACGCGATATGATCGTAGGTGGCCGTGTCGCAGACGGAAAGATGGTCCGTAAATCCAAGATCGAAGTGAAACGTGACGGCGAAGTGATCGGTGAGGGTCTTATGACTAACCTCCAACGCAATAAAGAAAATGCTGACGAGGTTGGTCAGGGTAATGAATGTGGCGTTGTCTTTGAAGGACCAGTCAAAATTGCTGTAGGTGATACACTTGTTTCTTACACTGTCGAAGAAAAACGGCGTCGTCTCTAGCACTTCTCGCCTCTCTTCTCAACATGCAAGTCAAACTTCCTCAACCAGTTTTGGATATTCTCTCGATACTTGAAGCTCATCACTTTGAGGCTTTTATTGTGGGTGGATCACTCCGGGATCTTCTCCTCAACCGCGAACCCAAAGATTGGGACATTACTACCAGCGCAAAGCCCGAGCAAATTCAAGTCCTCTTTCCTGAATCTGTCTATGAAAATACCTTCGGAACTGTCGGGGTAAAAGTACCTCGCTTTCTCAAGAACACTCCTCTTACCCAAGAAACTGATATCATCGAGGTAACCACGTATCGGACAGAGTTTCAGTATACCGATGGGCGGCATCCGGATGTCGTTAAATTTGTACAGACAATCGAGGAAGATCTCGCTCGAAGAGACTTTACCATTAATGCCCTGGCAGCCAAGATTCTCTCACAAAAGAATGAAACAGTTGAAATCCAGCTAATTGATCCATTTGATGGTCAGGAAGACCTACAGAGAAAACTGATCCGAGCCGTCGGTCAGCCCAACGACCGCTTTGCCGAAGATGCTCTCCGGATGCTCCGCGCCATTCGTCTCATTACCGAACTTTCCAGTGGTACCTGGAGAACTGAGCGACTTGATTGGACGATTGAAGAAAAGACATGGACTGCTCTCCAAGGGCTTTCCAGTCGAGTGGGCACCCTCTCAACAGAACGGATTCGAGATGAATTCTCACGCATCATCCTTTCCGCACACCCACGCCAAGGGGTAGAACTCCTGCATGAGGCAAACATTCTCGGTTATTTCCTGCCAGAGCTTGAGCGTGGTATCGGTGTCACCCAAAATCTTCATCATATCTACACCGTTTGGGAACATAACCTGCGAGCCCTCGAAACTTGTCCCTCAGATAAACTCTCCGTTCGCCTGGCAGCCCTTTTTCATGATATCGCCAAACCAGAAACCAAGCGTGGCGAAGGCTATCGGTCTACGTTCTATAACCATGATCACGCAGGAGCCAGAGTAACCAAGCGCGT
Source organism: Geoglossum glabrum (assembly GCA_021527465.2). NCBI lineage: Eukaryota > Fungi > Ascomycota > Geoglossomycetes > Geoglossales > Geoglossaceae > Geoglossum > Geoglossum glabrum. The sequence goes on from JAJDFE020000073.1 coordinate 36,408, forward strand.
TCTCGAGCGTCTTCGTTACCCTAAGAAAATTGTAGGACATGCCAGTATGCTCGTGGATAATCATCTCTTCTACTACAATGTTGGTGAAGTTACCGAAGCAAGTGTCCGTCGCCTCCTTCAAAGAGTAGGCCTCGAAAATATGGATGACCTTATGGCTGTACGTATTGGAGACCGACTGGGTTCAGGCGTTCCTAAAGCGAAACCTTATAAGTTACGCCATCTCGAATACATGATCGATAAAGTTTCTCAGGATGCTATCTCAGTAAAGATGCTAAAAATCGATGGGGCAGACCTGATGCAGAAACTTGGTCTTGATCCGGGTCCTAAACTTGGAGCTATCCTCGACTGTCTTTTGGCCGAAGTAATTGAAGATGCAAAGAAGAATGATTCCCGCCTCTTGCTTGACCGTGCGCGCGAGTTAGTAGATACTGATCTCCATACGCTGCGTATCCTCGCTCGTAAACGGATCGAGGAGAAACGAGTGGAAGATGATCAAGACATCAAAAATATTCACCGGGTATCCTAACATGTCCGTTTCGGGGAGTGTGCACACAAGAGTTCCCGTCCGTAAGAGGATGTTTCCCAGGGTTCCAACTAAAGAATGCTTATGCGTTTTATCCTCAATTCAAATAATGAAAATGTGGTTACCCTTATGCGTAGGCTTGGGTATACTTTCCAACGCCAAGAACAGACAGAAATGAGCTTTGTCCGTCCGCTCGCTCGAGCTGGTTTTCCTCGTTTTCACTGTTACACCAAGATAGAGAATGGGAAAAATGTATTCAGTCTCCATCTTGACCAAAAACGGGAGACCTATGGGAAAACGACCCGTCATCATGGAGAGTATGAAAATGAAGGGGCTCTCAAAGAAGAATTAGAACGAATTGAAACAAGTTTAGGAAGCTTGACCTGGCTCGCTTAACAATAAGCCGAAGTGGTGGAATTGGTAGACACACCAGCCTTAGGAGCTGGCGCCCGCAAGGGCATGAGAGTTCGAGTCTCTCCTTCGGCACTCACAACATGGTATCAATAATAAAACACTCCCCTGAGAGGGAGTGTTTTATTATTGAAGAGCTCTGTTTATTCTCGTCGTACTCGTTCAAAACGGGCAGGAGCATTGGGAATAAGGGCCGAGAGGAAACCAGTCACAAAGAGGATGAGTCCCACTGAGAGGAAAATTCGAATTGAGAAAAGGAGTGAGGCAGGGAGGTAACTTGAAGCTAGGGCGAGATATTTATTGATACCCGTTTTTGCAATAGTGGTTTCTTCGGGATGCTCAAGTTGGGAACTCGTGGAAAAATACACCTCTGTTGAATCGAGCGCTGATATTTTCCAAATGTCTTGGAGGGCTTTGCGAACAGAAGTTTTAGGACGGTACACTACACTTAATCCAACATTATAGACTGATCCAGGATCCTTGAGACTCGAGAAACTAATGGTATTGCTAGTACCATCTCCAACTGATTCTCCATCCACCGTCCACGAACGTTCTATCCCTGGAGGAGAGTACCCCCCAAGAAAATCCGGAGTGAAACGGGCTTCAAGTTTTATATCTGACCCAGAAAATGCCTGTAGGCTTGTCTTACTGAAATCCGTATATGAAGCACCTGAAGCATCAGTATACCGTCCCAATACCTTGGGCCAAGCTAGATTCTGATCTGCGGAGACGATAGAAACTTCAGGTTCTACAATCTTGAAGGAACGCGACATCGTCACCGCTTTTTCAGTGGAGGCCTGGCCTGAATCAGTTCCCAAAGTCACCTCATTAGCTGTAGCCGTAATAGTGAATATATCTCCTACATTCCCAATCACGGGGAAAAAGTTAACTGGCCCTTGCTTATCATTGCTTGGGCACCCGAGATCAGGGTCCAAGACACCGACCTGAGGATTACAGACCAAGGGCAATCCATTGATTGACCAGGTGTAGCTTGAAAAAGAATTGGTCGATCCGATTGCCTTTAATCCAATAATTTCATTTTTTACCACCCGACAAAGTTTGGTATCAAGTCGAGAAAGGACTTGTCGCTGCTTAAAGTCTGTAGCCGATTCTCCAGGATTAATAGTAACTACTCCACTACAAATTTCTTGATTCGCCTGATCAGCATTCAATCGAAGCTGAGTGGGGGTAGTATCCCCCCCTACGACACTGACGGTGTATGCTGCAATACGATCGCTTGTGGAAGTAACTTTGACAATAATGTCGGATTTTCCACGACGGTTCGCTCCATTCGCACTAAAATTTTCAGCCACGTCCAAGCGAAAACGGAAATAGGCGACTCCTCCCGACAGGTAGGAGTTAAAGTTTCTGTTTCCGAATAGAATATCATCCCCCCTCAGGTTTAAATCCAAATGTAACTGATCCAGTCCATTCCCTCTTATTTGGGAGAGTAGTTTCCGGCCACCAGAAAGAGTATTCAAAGCATTGGTAACGTTATTCCAGGCAGGAGGATTACTGGTGCCATTCGACGAAATATCCACTTTCCAATCAAAATACGTATGCTCCATTGACTTAGCCGCATTGTTGATACTCGCAATGACTTCTAGCGTATCCCCGCTATTACGGTCAGAGCTATCATTAATAGGATCTTCGGGAGTAGCTTGAAGCGCTACTTCCATCTTGGTAGCCTGTCCGCCCTCAAGAGGATCGACAAGGTTTGCTTCAAGACAATCATTCAAATCAATTTCAACGGTAGGGATATTTACCTCATATCCCTTGATAGTTTTCTGAAAAGATCCCTTGTTCCCTGCAGCATCACAATCATTTTTAGAAAATGCCCACATGATCATATTGGTGGCATTCTCGTACTTAGTGGCAATCATAGAAGTTCCTTCCACGACTACCCCTACCTTATCCCCTTTAGCATAGTTCCAGGTAAAGTTTTCTCGTCCCAGACCCACCACGTTCGCTTCGTCCTTATTTCCGTTATCGGCCGTATCAGGGTCAGTGGGATCCGTACGCCAAAACTCTTCTTCCTCTACCTCAAAGGAACCATTACCACTTCTATCACTCGAAGAATCAGGGAAGAGATGGTTACAGACGGGATCCGAACTCCCTGACGTGGCTACTGTACAAGCTCCACCCGTGATACTTTGTTCGCAAGAACTCGCTGTTGAAGGGTTAGCTACGCAGCAAGGAATACCATTGATACAGGTCGCTGTCCCGGTGCGAGAACAATACGGAAAGCCAGTCACTTCGCTACTCCCCGCACTGGTGGTAAATGAAGTTTCGGTTGGTTCAGTCAAATTTTCCAACTCTGCCACTTCAGTAGCTGAAAGAACACGTGCATAGACTCGTTGTTCGTCCATCTTACCATCAAAAGCGCTCCCCCCGTCTGATTCAGCCCCCACAGTATAGTCAGCTGCATTGGAAGGATCTCCTATATTCCCAAAGGTTCCAGTAGTCGTTCCGGTATTGTCTACCCCATCAATATAGAGGTCGGTTTCACTAGCTGATGTATCGTTCCACACCAAAGCGAAATGATGCCAACCACTACTGGTAAACGTAGAACTGGATTGAATTTCATATTCGTCTGTTCCATCAGAAACTTCGACTACCAATCGATCAGTAGCATTATCAATATAGACAATGTATCCACTCTCACTAGCACCGAGACCATTCCGCTTCGCTACCAAAACATCATCTGTGTTAAAGGTATCTCGATTAAACCAACCAGCGATAGTAAAATTATCCCCATCTTCAACATCAAGATCCCCCTCTTCTTCTGCTCGTACAAAATCATCCGTCCCATCTAAATTGATGGATCCATCAATCTGACCATCGGTTGACCATAGTGGTCCATTCACCAATGCGCCATCATTAGTACTCGGTGAAGAATCCGTCACTGTCGTACCACTCCCATCATCAAATCGATAGTAGAGTGCGAGACTATTCGCGAGACTACTATTACTCGTATTACCACTGCCTGGACCAATCTCCACGCTCTCTTTCATACAGACTGGTTGTCGACCACCGCTACATCCAAAATCTGGATCCTCAGCGTCTCCAACTATTTCATAGTTTTCACCAGTAGAATTATCGTGGTAATAACAATACTCGCTGGTATTCACCCGGTTATCACCTCCAAAACGGGCAGAATATCCGTCCGCATCCGTGTCAGCAGTATTATAGTTGGCATAGGTAGTATCAAATCCATTGGACGCAAGGATTCGGCCTGCCTCAATCTTCCAGTCTTCTTCATCGATCCGACCATTACCATCAAGATCACAGCGTTGCTGAGCATCATTGAGTGGTCCATTCCGTTTGATGCAATCCTTACGCTGGAGGTACCAGGTAAAGTACATGTGTTTTGGCTCACTGATGAAGTAGATCGGAAAAGCTTGAGCATTAAGCTTTTCCCCTTCTCTCGGATCACTCGGTGAGAAAAAGAGTGAAACTTCCGGGGTAAGTTTTTTATTATCGGCCACATTCATAGTCTCGCCCTGATCCTGAATACTCTCCGCATTAATGTGGTATCGCTGTTCCACATCGGAAGCCATTTCTGAAGCGTTGGGCATCGGTACTTTTGGACCACCCCCAAAAAGGCCTCCCCCAAGACTCAAGGCTTGCGCAGGAGCCGGAGGAAGAGCAATAAAGCTCACAACAAAGAGAAGACTCGTTAGTCTGATAAGAATGGATTTTCGAAAATGAAGACGCATAAGTTTAACGAAGAATAAGCACCATCGCATCAACTAGGAGAAGAAAGAACCACCCGACACCAAAGCTATACCAAAGTGAACGTGACTGATAGGCAATGAGTCCTGCAAAGGGGGCAAACAACAAGAGCGGAATAGACTGAGCATCGACACTATCACTCAAAAACAGAATGCCAGCAAACAAAAAAGCCTGGATAAATACTCCCCACACGCGGAGTTCCCGTAGCCACAGGAGCAGGACCATGCCTCGAAAAAACACTTCCAACAGGAACAAGAAAAAGGCATTGAAGAAGATCTCATACAGCACAAAAAAGAGAAATTGCTCTTCCACAATGACCGGGAGACGATACCCTTCAAGCAAGGGGGTGAAATTCCAAAGAACAAATAAAGCCCCAAGTGCTGCAGACAACGCAAGAACTCCACCACCAATACCTGCCCATGGGTTTCCTCTTTGAAAACCAAGGAGAGAAAGTGGTTGTTCTAGTACTATTTTACAATAAAGAAGAGGAATGACCAAAAAGACAGCTACCGTTACGATCAGCCCCTGGAGCCCTGGATCTACCTCATCATTCACTCCAAAATATCCCAAAAAAAGAATAGAACTTGCCACGATAAATGTGGTCGTAAAAAATTCTTTATTGCGTGAGAGAAAGTTTATAGAAGGAAGCATAAGGATTTAAGCGTAAGTGGGAGTAGGCGAGAGAGAGCGATTACCCTTTTTCCACTCATGTCTCGCACAAGCGTAAAGAAACATCACCGAAAGTGTCGTAACAGGGAGGAAACTAATGAGAGGAATAATATCCACTACCGTAGCTCCAAGGAGAGTTGCAATCCGCCGTATAAACGCCTGAGCAGACTGAAAATCTCCTGAACGATCTAAAGCAGTCAGAAGGAAAAAAATCATCGTCGAACAGCAGAAACCAAAAATAAGCGCTACTACCATCCCCACCCCTGGGAGGAGCCCAAACATGAGATCCGTCATGTCTTTGAAAAGAGCAAACAAGCCCACAACAGCATAGAGCATTACCGACGGTTTCTCACCCTTCTGATTTGAACGGCTCCTGGCGTATTCCCGCATATTCCTCTCTACCACACGTTCAGCGGTAGTCGAAGAAGCCTTTTTCGTAACCGTCCTTCCAAGAGCAGTAACCAGAGGAGCTACCATAAACTAGGGGTTATTAGCGTCAAATTCTCGCTTAGCTTCTTCAATTTCCAAGAGTTGCCGTGGATCTGAAGTAATGATCTGATCCTCACTATACGAAGCAATCACTTTGATCGCTGCATGCTTTGTCCCCGCAAAGAATATTCCTTCTCCTACATTGGACTCCAAGAGAAGAAATTTCTCATGGTCTGTGAGATAAAATGTATCGGCCACATAATCCACTGAAGCAGGTGACTGTCTCAGAAGAAGCTGCATCGAAGAGTTCGTCACAATCGGCTTCCCGTAACGTGAGGACATGAAGTCGCTAATATCCTGCGTAATAGTGGTGAGACCAGTAAAGTATTTTCGACAACGTTTAGCGATTCCAAAAAGGAAAGCTGCTGCATCCTCATTTTGCATCATGAGCCACGCTTCATCGACAACAATGATTCGTTGTTTTAGAGTCGAGCGAATTTCATTCCAAATATGTTGCAGCACCATATACATTGCAATCGGGCGCAGTTCCTCCTCAAGATCCCGGATATTGAAGACAATTAACTGATTATCAGTTTCAATGTTGGTCTGATGATTGAGAAAGCCAGAAAAGATACCCTCAGTATAGCGTTCAAGCCGAGTCGCTAGTGATTCAGCACCTTCAATATTGCGGAGGATGGCATACAGGTCCGACATCATCGGGAAAGAATTTGGGGTAAGCTTTCCAAAGTCCGTCCTCGGATGGATATCCCGGATAGCGTACGTCTCACGAATAGCCTGATCAAGCATAGAGTCTTCTTCGGGAGTGAGTGTGCCAAGCATAAGATGAAGGAGCCCAATCAAGTTCGCAATGGCCCCTCGGAAAACCCCTTCCCCATCTTCTCCTTCTTTGGTCTTTGGCAGATCAAATGGGTTGAGATGCACGCTCGAGCTGAGAGAAATCGGAATAAAGGTTCCTCCTACCGTTTCACACAAGTGCTTGTATTCATTTTCTGGGTCGATAATGATCACATTGGTACGAAACATGAGCGAGCGCAGGACTTCCAATTTCACCGTATAGCTTTTACCAGCACCAGATTTCGCGAATACCACCATGTTGGCGTTTTCCATTTTGAAACGATCAAACAGGATGAGGCTGTTATTGTGCCGATTAATACCATAGAGAATCCCCTCATTAGAAGAAAGGTCTGAGGAAACAAAAGGAAAAGTGGTCGAGAGTGGCTCCGTGTTGAGGTTATTGGCTACATCCAGCACATCATTGCCAAGCGGCCGGGTCGCTGCAAATCCCTTATCCATTCGTAAGACTGCGAGTTTGGTATAGACAAGTTGAGACTCAAGAATCGCTTCAATTGACTGCGTTTTTTCGGTTAATTCTTTTTCATCTGCACCATACAGAGTGAGATAAAGACCGAAACGGAAAAACTTTTCTGTCCCCTGTTGGAGTCGGTCTCGCAGTTCTTCAATATTTTGGAGTGCAGCCTCAAGCACGGGATCGCGAATTTTCCCATCTTCAATCTCGATACTCATCTGTGACTGTACCTGTGTAGCAGACTTACGAAGCTGTTTCAAAATATCAGCTGTATCGATCGGGTGGATAAAGAGCGCAATATCCATTGGGAAATCGATATTCACAATTGGGCTAAACCAGTTGGTGGAGAGATAGCGTGGATATGCAATGACAAATAGCGTTCGCGACACCACATCCCCAATATGCATAGCATTGGTAGAAACCTTGATAGCAGGTGGAGCGATGAGGTCTTTGATAGTCGCCAAACCCTTAGCATAGAGAGCCTCAGTATCCACATTGCCTCGCTCCAAATCCATATCTTCTTCTGAACGCGGACGTTTTTTGGAACCACCAAAAGAGAGCCAGGATTTTTTGGACGACCGACCAACTACACGTTCTTCTGTTGCTTCATCGGAAGAAGTTTCTCCCCATGTCTCTCGCTTGCTGACGGGTACGAGTTCATTCAAATCTGGTATCGCTACCTGCTCTTTGGGAAGAGGAGCGGGAGCTCGGTGGGAAGGTTTCGGTTTTGGAGGAATGAGTGGGGCTACCTGAGGGGCTTCCACTGGGGTCTGGATGTCTTCTTGAGGAGCTCGGTGAGCTTTTTTCAGGCTGGGTATTTTTTTCGGGAGCGAACTTAGTTTTTTAAGCAGTCCTCCTTTTTTGGGTGCACTCACTACTGGCTGAGGAGCTCGAGAAGGGGTTGCTGGAGCACTGGTCGGTGCCACACTTTTTACGGGAGTATTCTTGACATGAATCTCCTCATCTCCTCCAAGAGACGCTGAAGCTATTTTCTTCGCGCTGGGAAGAACTTTTTTTGAAGGCCGATCAAAGATGATGAGTTCACGGGACATGGGGGTAACTTTTTATGTACTGGTTTATTTTCTCTATAACCTTAGCCTATTCAGTAGGCGTGAGTTCAATGGCTTCTACATTTTTGATAATACTGGTCGTAAACAGGGAGGGATTATAGCTGTTGTAGAGGAGCTCGATCACTTCTTCGGTGCCAAGTACAGTACCCCGAAGGCCAATCGGTGATAAGCCATTCATGACATGATCCACACGCTGCATGAGCTGCGAACGAAAAGATTCAAAAACTTCTCCCCGGACATTCACGGTTTTCTTTTGGTTAAAGATATTAGAGATAGTGCGGAAAACCCCCCCTTCACTGCTCTCTACTGTTGAAAATGGAACTACTATATAGAATTGCTTGGCTACTATATTGGAAACTTCGTTGAGATTCTTGATGAATTCTCGGTATTCACTGATTTGGAGGCGCAAGAGTTCGTTGGTTTGCTGCACTTCTTCTCCTTTGAGCCGCTCCAGATACGGGTCAATATTGAAACGGCGTGATTGGATGACGATCTGCACAGGAAAATCAAGGGAATTCAAAAAATTCTGATACTGGGCGATAATCGCCTCTTGCTCCACACTTGATTTCAGCTCAAAGTTAATAGACGAAACCAATACTACGGCCCGTAAACCACCACTCTTCAGGATAATCGCGCCATCACGAATAGCCTCCACATCAACATAGCGTTGAGTACTTGAGCTACTGGGACCCTTATTGTGAGAGAGAAATTCCATGAGAAGTGAGGCTTTTATTTTAGGCACCTTGATCAAGAATATGAGCGAGATCACGCAGTTTATCCCGTGAAATTCCTTTCTCAAGCGAAACAGAGGCATCCGTGACTGGCTTGGGTTTTCTAATGACTTCACGCTGTCGAATCACGGGTCGTTCCCACACTGCTACCTTGGGCCGAAAGAAGAAGAAAAATCCATGACCGATAAAACCAATGAGGGGTTGTCCCTGTGGGCGATAAAAGGCGAGAGCACAAAATATAAGTACAACTGGAATCGCCAGAATAATGAACAGGGCTCCTTTGAAGATATTGTAGAGTACCAAAAGTAGTACTCCCATCCCAATCATCCAGAGCAGCTGCCGCCAGGTGAGCGGGCCAGCAATTTTGTCCTCGATATCAATAAATTGTGGGACACTAGACATCATATCAGTTCATTTTCTAAGTATCAATTGATGCTGTTGAAAAAAATTCCTTATTCTTCTTTCTCCCCTACATCATTACGCAAGCGCAGGGGTCGGATAGAATACGGGCTGCGAGGCAGGGTATTACCGCGGTTCTGGTTAATGCCACTCGGACGAAAACTCGAGACGGGAGGGACGGTGGGTTGAGAGACTACTGGATGGACAGAAACAGGAGGTGTCGTGGGAGAAGTGGAGGGCATAGGTTTAACCTCGGGTTTGGCTCCATTCTTTTCTCCTGGCAAAACATGTCCCGTTGAAAAATGCAGGGTTTCCCCGGCTACGTTTTTGGCTGGACTCAACTTACTGGTAAAGAAAGATGGCTTTGAAAGAACAGGTTGGGGAGGCGTGGGAGCCACAGATGGAGTTACCGGAAGACCTTGGGGAGACACACTGGGTTGGAAAGGCTTTACGGATCGGCTTGGCACCGCACCTTCACGAGGAGGAAACAGGGGCCGCGTCGTCGCTTGGCTCACTGCAGCAGGTGTTTTGGCTCGCACGGGAAACACGATCACCTGATGCTCAGTATCAATATCAATAGGAAATTCTTCTTCAATCGACTTCAATACCAAATTGACCCGTTCACGCTCCTCATTTGAAAGCCGCTTGCCATTTTCTGATTGGAAAAGAAAGCGCCCTCGAAGCACCTGATCATGAAACCCAATCCCTAGTTCATCTCGATAGTACCGAATCCAATTACCCAAACTCGGCCGCTGTGGTTCAGGTTGTCCTTTTATTTTGATCTTGTCGTTCGTAATAGACTGATACCCCAAGTTTTCATATTGCCCCATCGCCTTAAGAAGAGGTAATCGCACTACTTTTCCGATCGTACTTGATTCAGTTGATTCTGATATCTCTGGCTTTGGAGGAGTAAGGGTCAATATTTCTTTCTGAATAAACTCAACTACTGCTTTAGACCGATTAGGATCACTCCCTACTTGCGCACTAAAAAATGAACGAAGTTTAGATTCTATGCCTCCAAGATCAATTTCCCCAAAGAAAAGCTGCCGGATCATGAGTGAAACCATTCCTATTTGAGCATCAGTAATCCCAAACTGTTTCTGAAGTTCGAGAATCTTATTAGCCATCTCATAAGAATTGATGATTTCTTTCTTATCTGGTGAAAGCGCATCAAATTGTTTCCAGACATTTTCAAGAAACTCCGAAGAAACCGGGTCTTCTGTTCCTTTTTCTGAAACAATCATGGGATAGTATCTGCGCTCTTTTATTTTTATAGTTTGCATAGCTATGGTGTGAAACCAGCAGTATTCCAAGCAGCTTTCTGAGCACTCGTCAGTTCACTATAAAAGTCACCTTTATCTTTTGGTCCCCAATTAGGAGCAGTTGCCCCAGAAGCAATAGCAGTTTGTGCTTTTACATAGTTAACCACTTCTGGATCAGGTCCCGCATGAACATCTTGTATCTTGGCAATTTCTTTAGCTGTCATCTTGGCTAAATGTTTGTCATATACTGCTTGACGAGATACTGGGCCCGCCGCGCTAGCCGCCGTACTATTAATATCATAATCAATCAAAACCTTCGCATGACCCTCTTTTTTAATCTTGTCTTCTAATTTTCCATTGAGCTTTGACCCATACTTTGTATCAAGATCTGAAAGATTTTTCCTCAGTTCACCAAAATTATCCGCACCTGCAGTGGTAGAAGTATCAAATTTAAATGCATCATCACCAGCATTGCTAATAAGGTCCGCCAATTCATTGGTATTCTCGCCCAAAGCCTTGAAAGCAAGATCGAGATGCTCGGCTGAGTTAATTGCCTTCTTATCAGTCAACACCATAGCTGCTGCAGCAGCTTTTGTTTTATCCTTATGACCAATTACCTTGCCCGTAGAATCTTTATTAACATCCGTAAGAGCTTTAACTAAATCAGAATAACTTACATTATTCTCTTTCATTTCTTTCGCAGCCTCATACTGACGCTTTGCCTCAAGTTTACCTAGTTCCTTATCTCTTCCTTCGCGGCCACCAGTTATCATCCCCTTCCATTTTGCTTCTCTGTTTTCTTCTCTTTGTTTAATAGACTTCCCAGAAATAGGCAGTTTTGCTCCAAATAACTTTCCACTCTTGGCAGCTTCTTTAATACCGGTCGAAATTCCCTTGACTGGTACGACCATTTTCGTGGCGCCCCATGCTCCCTTACCCGTCCATTTGCCAATTTTCTTGGCCGCACCAAAAGTCTTGCCTACCACCATACCGGCACCAGCGATGCTGGCTTTACTTCCCATACCAATAGCAAACCAAATAAGAATAATCGGGATCGCAAAAAACGTAATCTGAGACACCACCATCCCAGCATAGGAACCAGCGGTCATATTAGTACTCGTCGCGATAATACTCGCAAAGGTACCATCTTGTCCCACTTCATGGAGAAAACGGATAGCGATCAAGAGTACGAGAGCTGCCGAAGGACCAAAAAAAGCATATTTCCAGAAATAATTCCACCAATCCTTTCCATAATGCTCAAGGCCAGGTACCGCAGAAGCAGCAAACCCAATGGGAGCAAAAATAAGGAGAAGGGCGAGGGCAATCACTCGAATAAGCAGCATCACTGAGAGGATAAGGAGCGACATCGCGAACAGGAACATGAAAATGACATTCATGAGAAGGAGAGCGAGACTAGACCCTGCGCCGAGCGGTATGGCTGACATCCCAGATGATCCCAAGAAGGTTTCCGTAATCTTTAAAGCTCCCCCCGTCGTGCCATCGATCGCTACATTCAAGAAATAGTACATCGGCACATTGGTCAGGTCGATAAGGAATCGAGTGATCGGGAAACTAAAGTTAATAATGAGAGCCGCAAACAGGATATTGAGGAAAATTTTTCGAATACTAAAGGATTCGAGCTGAAAAATGGTCGCAAATGCCGAGAAGAGAAGGATGAGGATAAAAAAGAGATTGAAGAAGTCTCGGATAAATTTCCAGAGATTATAAACCGACGGCTTATTGAGAATACCGTTTGGTCCCGAAACATTGTCTGGATGAACTACCCAGACAAACAAGGTTGCTGCACCAGTAGCCACCCAAGAAAACAAATCCCGTATTGCAATAAGAATGGTTTGAACGGCACAAGTAACAAAATTAGTCGTCCATCCGCAACCTTCTTCAGTGGGTTTACTAGCCTCTGAAGCTGCTGGTCCCTTGGATTCTGCAGTAGTGTCTTTAGGGGTCTCAACCGTGGAACTGGCAGGATCTGGATAAAGCCGATCAATTCCCTGAGCATTTGCTCCTAAAGCTGAAGCAAAAACCCCTTGGAAAAATAAAAATCCAAAGAAAAAAGCGAGAAACCACTTGTATGTTCGTCTTTGAGTACGCTCGGACATAACCGCGCGAGGAGGTTTGAAACAATTTGTTTTAGTATATCACACTTCACCGCAAGTTCTGTGTGAAAAATATCCACGTTTTTAGTAGATATACCCCTTAATCACCCGACTGGAGCGGGCGAGCTGTCGGACGCTCTTTTTTCCCCAACCAGTATAGTTCATTTCAGAAACCGTAATCGTATCTTTATTTACTTTTTCTACCAAAGCTACATGGCCGTAGTAACGATCTTCGGTTGTTACTACGATACTCCCCGCTACCGGTGTCTTCCCTGTCTTATAGCCATAGGCCCTCGCATTAAAGAGCCAGGTACCAGCATTGCCTCCCCAGGGAACATAGCGCTTCTGGGCCACATACCAAGTACAGTAGCCATAAGGAAACCGATGTCCTTGGCCGATTTTTCCCTCTTTGGGGCGAGAAAAGGAAGGAGTAATGTCGGTAGCCGTTCCTCCACCAGACGAAGCATACTGGCGTGGAGTAAGGGCGTCACTGTCTGTTTGGGGTCGCGGTATTTCCTTTTGTCCATCAGGAATAACAATTTTTTCTCCTACCGAAAGCTCTCCATTCGCCGGCAGTCCGTTAAAAGCAATAATCCGCTCTTTGGTAGCTTTATATTTGCTAGAAAGACTATCGATAGTGTCCCCAGACTGGACGACATAGTTAAACCCAACCACCGGCATAATGAAAATCTGATCACCGGGACGGATCGCATCCACATTGTCGAGCTCATTAGCCCAGAGGATAGTATTGACCGTAATATCAAAACGCTGAGCGATCCCAGAAACCGTGTCCCCCTGGGCTACCGTATAAATCTTGACCCCACCGTCTTGTTCCGGCTCGCGAGCACTATTGGACCCAAGCGCCGCCGCCAAAAACATTTGATTTTCAGGAGAAATAACTGTTTCCTGTACGATAGAACTCGAGTCTTTCTCGGAAAGATCCACACTTTTACTCGTGGCTGCCAAGGGCACCAGGGAAAGATTGTCAGGTGACATGACTTGGGCTGAGCGAATCGGCTTCAAATGAGCTGGACCTTCTGTCTGAAGACCGAGATCCTCCGCAACCGTTGAAAGCCCCCCAGCATCTTCAGTCGCATTAGCGAGCGATACGATGAGTCCCGAAGCCATGACAAAAGCGAGGGCGGAATAACGCCGAAACAATCGGACCGGCACATAGCCCGATCCTTCTTTGAACCAAATAAGAAAGCGTGTCTGCGCATGATGAATGGCTGTGTTCCAACGATGGAAATCAAAAGCAAATTGCAGCCACTCTAAAAAACGAGAGATCCAGGAAGGAATACGTGGAGAAATACCCGATTGTCCTTTCTTTGAGCCCCAACTAAGCCAGGCCCTGAAGTAAAATCAGTGTTCTTGGCATCATTGGCACTCCCAAAACTTAGGTCTTTAGTATAGCCAAAAAGAGGGAAGCCGTCCATGGAAACAACAAAGAATGGCTTTATAAAGCCATTTTTATTACGAAATAAGAGGAAGGACGCAGAGGGAAGCTTTTAAATTCCGTCCGCCAACGAGCAAAGAGGGCCGTTCAATCTAGGTAAACCTGTTACTTTTTTCTGGACTTCCCGTGGAAATTTTTATGGATTTCCTTGAGCCGTTCATTGGTCACATGGGTATAAATCTGGGTCGTCGTAATCGAGGCATGACCAAGCATAGTCTGAACCGCCCGGATATCAGCACCATTCATGAGAAGGTCTGTAGCAAAACTGTGTCGCAGGGTATGGGGATGGACATCTTTCACGATCCCCGCTTTTTTGGCATAGTGTTTGACCAATCGCTCGACACTTCTTGGAGTCAGTCGCTGACTCTCCCGCCGAACATTTTTTTTATTGACCAACCCTTTTTTCCCATGAGAAACAAAGAGGGCCGGATCCACATCACTCCGGTGATCAAGGTAGCTTGAGAGTGCATCCCGAGCCCGCGGGGAGAGAAAGACGATTCGAAGCCTGGAACCTTTCCCTCGTATACTAAATTCGTCTTTTTTTAGATTCACATGGTCCCGATCGAGGGAGGTTAGTTCAGAAACTCGGAGTCCTGCTGAAAAGAGTAGCTCGAGAATAGCCCGGTCTCGCCGAGCTCGGATTAAATCCCCTTCAGGACTTTCTAGCAAACGCTCCAACTCATCAACATCCAGAAAATCTACCTGACGTTCAGGTACTCGACCGACTTCGACTTTTTCTGCGGCCAGAGTCTTTATGTCTTCTTTGGCCAAATACTTGAGAAAGGTGCGGATGACAATTGCGTGATAGGCCTGAGTGACCGGCTTCAAATTTGTTCCCCGCTGCGTCATTTTTCGGTTCAGAAAAATACGATAGCTCCTCACTCGTTCACTGGTAATCTCCCCTGCTTTTTTGAGTCCTCCCCAACTAAAAAAACTGGTCAGGACTTCTGTATAGGAACGGATTGTCTTGGGCGAACGACCCATTTCAATTTCAAGGTGTCCCAAAAATCCTTGAGCCAAGCGTTCCAGTTCAGTTTTTGGATGATCAAACGAGTGGGCCATATCCCCATTATTTCACATCTTTCCGGAGTCGAAAGATAGGGGTTTGGAGACGTTCAAAATATTGACGCAATGCTTCCATCCGCTCCAGGGAACGCTTCACTGTATGTTCCTTGCGTACTTTGAGAGTTTCATCCATAAATTCTTCAGGGAAATTAGCTACTGCCTCACGCAGTCCATTAATTTCAGCAATTTTCTCAACTACGGCATCTCGCTCCTCGGGACTCACGACCGGTTTTGTGAGCCGTTTCCACCAAGGTGTTACCTCGTTATACGCAGCGAGAGTAAGTTCCAAAAGATACTCCTCTTCATGCAAGAGCTCAACCGTTTCTTCAAAATGAGCTACTGCCTCTTCTCGGAGAGAAGCCTTATCCGATGGAGCGGGTTCTTCTTCAACAAGCATTTCTGTTTCTTTGTCTGGCACCAGACTCGAACGATTGACGATACCACAGGCACCAGCAATAGAATTTCTTTTATTCCCACGGAAGGTGTTATCGAGCGCTTTGACCGTAGCACGATAGAAAGCCACCCCGCCACCCCCGCCACTGGGGCTCAGACAATTCACCCCATAATCACCATTATTAGCAAAGGTGTTATTTTCGAGTCGAATATTTCCGGCCGCTTTACCATTTCCCGAGTACGATTGGATAGCCAGACCACTCGCTTTATTCCCAGCAAAGGTATTCTTCAGGATAGAAAGATTGGCCCCTCCGGCAATAATTTCTGCGCCCCCTTCACCATTACTGGTAAATTGATTCCCCACAATAGTCCCTGAAACCGTAGCCCTGACATCCAGTCCTTCTTCCTTGTTTTCACTAATACTATTGCCTACCAGGTTCAAATTTTTTCCAGGCAAAATATAGAAACCTTTTTGATTTTTAAGAATACGCGAATTTTTGACCGTTAGGGTTCCACCCCCACCTGTTGCATAAATCCCAACTTCCTCTCCACCACGCACCGTTACATTAGAGAGGGTGACATTCGCGCCTTTCACTATGGTAATCACTATGCCCTTCGCAGAGACATTCACGTTTGAGAGGGATGAACCATCTTCCATTTTGACATTGCCCGTGATCGTCGCCTTGTCGATACTCACCCCAATTACCGCGACCCCTTTTTTGATAGTGATATCATCACTTTCTTTTCCAGAAAACAAAATCTGCTTCTTACCAGACTTAAGGGCCTTTTCAAGATTGCTTTCTACTTTATCAGCTGCCACTACTGGCGATACGAAAAAAACAGCCCCGACGAGGGCACTGAAGAAAATTCCTATAAGGGGTTGAATTTTGAAAACGCGTAACATGCCTCAATTGTTTCAAACTTTCTTCAAAGGTGCAATGCCGAGCATCATTTTCTTTACCCCTGCTCGCTTAAATGCCACTGAAACCAATTTCCCATCGACAGCAATCACAAGGCCACCACCGAATTCAGTGTGCTCCACCATATCACCCGGCCGAAGCTCGGTTGCTCTTTCTACGGGCCGCTCGAGCTCGGTTTCTTTTTTAGTAAAAGAAGCTGAAGCCGTCACCTTCCTGCGATAACCTCCTCCAAATCCAAACTTGGGTTTATGACTGGGAAAGAATGCACTCTCAGCTTTAGTCTCACGTTTCTCGACGAGCGCTTCGGGGATTTCAGCGAGAAAGCGTGACGGTGGGTTGACCTGCATCCCACCAAAAAGGGTACGGATTTCTGCATGCAGCAGATAGGCTTTTTCTCGGGCCCGAGTGAGGCCTACATACATAAGCCGCCGCTCTTCCTCAAGCTCAGCTGGCGAAAGAGCGCTCCTCGAATGTGGGAAAATACCTTCTTCGAGGCCAATGAGGAAGACCACTGGAAATTCGAGCCCCTTGGACGAGTGTACGGTCATGAGCCGTACGGCATCCGCTGCTTCATCGAGGGTATCTGTGTCAGCGATGAGGGCTACTTCTTCAAGAAAACGACTGAGGGCATCACTCACGGCCAAGCCATCATACTTCTTGGCTACCGACAAAAGCTCCCGCACGTTTTCTTCTCGTACTTCGCCTTCGGTCGTACCATCCCGCAATGTTTCAAGATACCCACTCTCACGGGTCACGATATCAATAAGCTGCGCCAAAGACAGTCCCGTTTCATGTTGCAGACTATCTCGCCAATGAAGAAACAATTCTGCTACCCCTTCGATACTCTTGAGTTTTTTTTCTTGAAGCAACGCCCCACTTCGAAGCTGCGGGATAATGGCAAGATAATCCAGGCTCTGTGCACGAGCTGCTTCTATCCAGATCGCCAGCGTAGCCGCTCCAATCCCTCGCTTGGGTTCATTGATAAGACGTTCCAAGGCAATCCGATCACGTGGATTAGCTAGAAACCGGAGGTAAGAGAGTACATCCTTAATTTCCTTACGACTGTAGAACTTTACCCCACCAATAATGAGATAGGGAATGGCTTCACGGAGAAGAGCCTCTTCAATGCTCCGTGATTGAGCATTGGTACGGTACAAAATCGCCGCATCTCGATACTCTCGGCCTGTTTTTTTGAGTGTTTTCAGTTCATTCACGACAAACTTCGCCTCATCATTTTCATCGTTGGCAGCATAGAGGACGATTTGTTCCCCTTCTTTTTTCTCGGTCCACAGCTTTTTATGCCGCTGATGAAGATTGTTGGAAATGATACTGGTCGCTGCGTCAAGAATCGTCTGGGTAGAACGGTAATTCTGATCGAGCGTAATCACTACGGCTTCTGGATATTCTTCTTCAAATGTGAGGATGTTTCGAATATCCGCTTGGCGCCAAGAATAAATCGATTGATAATCGTCACCGATCACAAAGAGATTCCGTTCTTTCTCCGCCAATTTTGACACGAGCTTATACTGGAGGGGGTTGGTATCCTGGTATTCATCCACCATGATATAACGGAAAATCGTCTGGTAACGTTTGAGGACTTCCGGATATTCGCTAAAGAGTTTTACGGTTAGCGCGATAAGGTCATCGAAGTCGAGGCTGTTTTGTTCGAGAAGCATGGCCTGATACCGTCCATAGACCTTGGCCACTAGTTCCTCAAAATAACTTTGAGCCTCTGTTTCAAACCGCTCCGTCGATATTTCGCGATTCTTGGCGGTTGAAATAGCCTCGAGAAGTGAACGCGGCCGAATTTGGTCCGGATTCATCTCAAGCTCCTTCATGGCTTTTTTGACGAGCCCGAGCTGGTCGTCGGCATCGATAATATTGAAATTTTTACCATAGCCGAGGACTTCAATATCGCGACGAAGGATCCTCACACACATACTATGAAAAGTCCCCATGTGCTCAGGCGCTCGGAAGGGTTCACTCCCCTCCGCTTTCGCCAGCAACAGTTCCACCCGCTCCTTCATCTCAGCCGCTGCTTTATTGGTAAAAGTAACCGCTAAAATCTGATGGGGTGAAATATGTTTTTCGGCAATGAGGTAGGCGATACGATGAGTAAGCGTTTTGGTTTTACCACTCCCCGCTCCAGCCAAAATAAGCACTGGCCCATCAACGGTCATGACAGCTCGGTGTTGTTCAGTATTGAGTCCTGCTTCCCAAAATTGCATAAGTACACCCTATTGTATCAAGGAGGAGAAGAGACGGGAAGCCTCTGTCTATAATAAACCCTCACTCCCCCGACTCCGTTCAAGAGAAAACCCCTCCTCAAGAGGGGTCAGTAAGACGAGAATAATAAGAAAACTCCTTACTCTGCGGTGCCAATGATGACCAAGATATCCGCATCAGCTGGTAGCGTCTCACCCTCGGGCAAACTCCCAACTTGGCCACCCAGGGCAGTAGCTATCGCTAGGGTTGTTGATTCGCTCGCCTGACCAAGGTTTATCACCATCGTCTCGGTATAATCATCCTTCGCAGCATTTTCTTTACCCACTATGGTGACATTGGTAACTGCATTCTTGAGAGCTACCTCCGTGGTATTGGTTCTTCCTAGAATAGTAGTCCCATTATAAAGCACTACTCGGACTGGCGCCGGGGTAGTTGAAGTCTCAGTTGATCCTGTTTCTTTTGGCTGATTGACATTGACATTGGTCACATCAATAATTTTCTCAACACTAGGCCGATAGAGAATTGCTCTCCCTGAGGCGCTATAAATGAGCACCTTATCACCATTTTCAGCCTTCTGGAAAAAAGGCTGCTCTGCCAGCTTTTCTCTATCAGTTACAGTGGCGAGGGTTGGTTCCTCGTTGGTCGGCAATTCGAAGATACGGCCTACCTTTTCCTTTAATTCAGCAATTTCTTCGGTACTCTGGACTTTGGGAGATTGACGGTACTGATAGTAGAAGTAGCCAGCAACGGAAAGAGCCAGGAGGAGTAAGACGCTGAGGACAAACACTGCCAGTCCGAGTGACCGGGGTTTCTTCTGATTTGTGGGCATGAAAATCCCATCAGTCCTTTCCGACTGAGCTCCTTCTCGGGAACGAGTTGTGCGTACTGGCTGTGAAAACATAGAAAGATAGTTTCAGTATATCCCAAAAGAACTATCTGAAAAAGCTACAGCTAACATCAAAACTGGCTCTCCTCTATTCAGATTGAATCCTTTTTCTCAAAAATTCCTCAATACCCCTACGATGCCAGGGAAAGGTTGGTGGAAAGGAAGACAAAAAAAGAAAAGCCCTGGCGCTCCGCGTAGCCCAGGGCTAGGACTCATCAGACTGAGTTCAGTCGATCAAATGATCAGTCAATTGAACTTAGATGTCTTCTGAAGAAGATTGGATCTCCTCATTCAAAGAAGGGGCAATTTCTGAGGATGGGAGTATTTCAGTTTGTTCTGAGTCTTCTTCTGTAGAGGAGGATGGAAAATTTTCTTCCATTACCACTATTTCTTCAACCTCCTCAGGCTTTTCTGACTGGAAAGAATTAGGTTTATCGACAGCAATAGCTACCCAAGAGAACTGGAGGGCACGAGGGGCTTCCTTGTTGAGGAGCAAAGTAAAACCTTTATTACTCTTGTCGGTCACGAGGAAACGGATGTCCGCTTCAAAGAGTGCCTCAACAAAGTCATCCTCCACTGCCTGAAGGTCAGACTCAAGCACTTCATCAGAGTTTTCATTGAGGAGCACCGAGCGGTCATTGGTGAGCGATACCGACACTACTGGCTGCACGATATAAGGCAACTCAAACTTGACTGTCACTTTGCGCGCACCCTGCTCGATCACCGCAAAGCCAGCCGTGTCACGGCCAAAGGTAGGCACCTGACCAAAGGCGACATTACCATTGAAGGCCGCGGCTTTTTCAAAGGTGGCATCATCCTGGAACGCGGTCGTCGAAGCAAAGGTGACCGCTCCAGAAACAGAAAGTTTACCGAGAAGCGTCGCGTCGAGCGCGACATTGAGCGTCTGTAGTGACAATACTTTGAGAGCTTGCGTCAGGGCTGCCAATCCTTCAGGGGAAGTAATTGATTCTGTTTGCACCGTTTGGGGAGCGGCAAGACCAGCATACTTAGCCTGAAGACTAGCTAATTGATCAGTCCAGATAGAGAGCCCTTCGATACTGTCTGCCTTGATACTCTTGGCAAAAATCTGATCAACAAAAAGGGTCGGGGTAATAACTTCAGTGCTCGCTGCTACCCGCCCCGTAAAGACTTCCGAACTGGTTTTCCCGGCTTCTTTTTCCCGAATTTCTTTGAGGAATTCTAGGATTTTTTCCTGTTTGGTCGGCATATTCACCGCCAGACGAATACTGGCTTCTGGTGAAGTTAGTCCCTGTTCCTCTCCATCAAGCGTCGCTGCTCCTGAGAGTCCATCAGCGCCGAGTACTTCGTCACGCTCAGCCATGGCGAGCTCCACTGATTGACCCGTATAGTCAGTCAGATTCACAAAGACCATCACTGTTGTACAAAGTACTGCATTTACATTCATCGGATCCTCTCCCTCACAGACTACCCAGTCTGCGGCATCCCCCAGAGCTTCACCAATCACGCGACCAGACTGCACCGCGCGCATAGCATGGCCCACGCGACTAGCTGATGTCAACCGATCCCCAGCATAAATTTGTCCATTTTCATTGGTCACCTTAACTGGTACTCGTCCGACGAGCGCAATCGGATGAGCATTTTCGGAGGCGGCACCCAGCACAATACCCGGCGTGGTAGCGACGATACCCAGGACGTCTCGCTGATAGGCACTGGTTGTTTTTTTTACCCCGGCATCAAGTGAAGTATCAAGAGAGACCACTTCTCCAGCCTGCAAAGCTTCATCGGAATAATATCTTTCAGCAAGGTCGGCCCCACCTGTGAATCCTACTTCCATCGCTGAACTCCCTGCGAGCGTAATACCATCGTTAATGATTTCATTCCGAATATTAAAGAGTTGTGCAGTCAGATAGTCCAATCCTTGCCCAAGTCGAACATCTCTTGTCTCCATATAGGTATGGGCTTCTGAGGCTAGAGCCATAGTTCTACTCGTAAGGTCAATGGAGCGAATATCATCGTAGTCACCACCCGTCCACTCGACTGCTGCATCATCAGTTTGTTCGGAATCACCGTGGAAAAGATCCGCTACAATATTCGGACCAGCTTGATGGTTATAGCACGTTACGCCACCACCATCAGAACCATTATTAGTTCCGATACACATTTGCCTCGCTTCTCCGAGAGGTGCTTCTCCTGTAATACCGATAGCGAGTACTGGGACGGCACTTCCATAAATCGCTTCAGGATCTACCTCAAAATCCGTACTGGTGTCAGCGGTACAGCTCGTTAGAGCGGGGGTAAAAGTCAATTGAGTAGCGGTGTTACTCGTAATACGCCGCGTCTGACCCACACAGGCAGCCGCTCCACCGGTACCGCCCGTTATTTCCACGATCATTCCCGAGAATTCATTGGGAATCCAGGCTTCTCCTGTATCGGTAAGTGTCGTCGAAGAGGTACTGGTGGCATCGGTAACGGTGATCACTTTCTTTCCCACGAGAGGACGGGCATCGCTGTAGAGTCGGCGGATTTGCGGGGCCGAAAGGGTACCTCTCGTCGTCGTGCCACCAGAAGCCCAGGTAATGTCATCAATTGCACCATCCCAATGATTGCTCGTGTTAGCTGCTGCACAAGTGGTACCCGTGGACAAACTGCAGGCGGCTCCAAAAGTAATAAACTGCGAACCATCCAACGTAAGCGTCACTGCAGCGGTCAAGGTCATGTTGAGTGGGTTCCCGTCGATAAAGCCGTTCACAGCAGCAGCGTTGGTTCTCGACATGACGAGGTGGTGCCACTGGTTGTCGTTATAGAGAGCAGTTGAGGTAGCGACGGTATCGTACGATGACCCTCTCGTCCAGGTGGCATCATCATCAGAAGCTACTACCATCGTACCGGTAGCGGTCATATAGGCGGCCACACAGCCAGTTGCTTGTGCTGGTGCCGCAGTAGCACATTTTTCAAACAACATATCAACCGCTCCGACCGTGGTGCTGTGTTTAAACCACATGGAAATAGTCCAACCAGTAGTCGACATGTTCATCGCCGTATCTACATCACAGGTACCATTTTCATCAGCATCGGAACAAATATATTCATCCGTGTTATTGAAACTCACTGCCTTCCCCCTGACACCACTCACGCCAAACGTTGGGGCATTGATATATGACCAATCGTTATCATTTAAACTAGCATCCTCTGCGATACTCCCCGCTGTTTCATCAAGCATGAGAGCGGATTTAGTATCGGTAGTCAGAATACCCACTTGTTTGGTAGTACTGTAATACTTTGACCATCCTCCATGAAACCGCTGAGACGCAATCGCTATCAAAGTAGAATCGTGGATTTCGGATAATCCGAGATCATGACCGACATAAATAAGATCCGCATTATCATCAGCCAGTGACCCTCTCTCTATTACCTCCAAAGCATCAGGAGCGCCGGCAGTCATGTTCATTTGAACCGGCCAGAGAGCTGGCTGAGCCAACTGATCCCAAATAACCGTCGGTGCGCCGTTTACGAGAGTAGCTTTTTGGGTATCAAAAGCATCCCAACGTTCCAGTTGATCCTGAGTGGTATTGAGCGCATACATTCGCCCTCTACTCGTCAAATGCACGGCCGTATAATCATCATCTGTAACATCAGAGTATTGCACTACTACTCCACTTGCCATGTTGATGATAGTCACTCCTGCATCGGTAGCCATCCCGAGATAGGTATTTCCCTGACCACCTACCGTACTGGTCGCGGCACCAACCGCGGTAGCCGTCATACTGTTTCTAACCACAGTGACAAAGACATCGTTGACGTTGGCCCACTGAGCTGTGGTAGCAACAGTCGCAATGTCAAAGGAAATATTGTTATCACTCGCATAGGTCACTGCAGCATTGCGCCCACTAATACCGACGTTTGCTCCTGAACGGTCGGTGCTGTCGATGTTCCACATGCGGTCATTGACGAAATCTATTTGATACAAGCTCCCCGTTGCTGAGCCCGTTGCCCCCACATAGATGACTCCGTTGGCTGCAGTCACGCTCGTAGGATCATTGTTGGTATCGACACCCAGGGCGTAGCCAGAAGCATTCTGACTAAACTTCATCCACATAACATTGGTTGCCGCATCAAAGATGTAGAGAGCATTCGTGGTAACAACAAGGATAGCCTTGCGGGGAAAGGCCGTATTGTAACAACGATCATCCGTAGAAATATCACAAGGATCATTAGGGCCATCATCGAGCGTCTCGGTATACCAAGAAAGTTTGTCAGTGGTAGCCCAGTCAATCCAGCGCCCACCATCGCTATCGGTTGTAGTGTCATAGATAAAGATATCCTTGATACCCGTGAGCGCCGTAATATCAGTCAAGCCCTGAGAGACCACCTCTCCATATACGGAAGCATTTCCTCGATTGGTTGGTGACCCAACTTGTAACAATCGCTCTGTAGAGCCGGTAATGCTTGAAGTAGCAATACCCACCCGGCCATCCCCGTCCACAATAAACGGCGTGGTGTCACCCGAAGAATCATCGATACGCAGACCATTCCCAGTACCGCGGTTATCTACATACAGTGCTGTGTTGGCAATACCGGTATTCAACTGTTCTACTTTCACGGTAAACGTACTGTCTGTTCCCGAGGAAGAAGGATTACTAAAGACGAGACTATCATCAGCTGAAGTAAGAGAAATGATACTATCGGAACCATCGGCATCGGAACCATAGGTGCCCTGGAGATCCGATCCGCTTCCCCCAGAAATGGTACAGTCTGTTTTGGCACCCCCACCATTGTTAACACAACTCACCCCAGCTCCGATAAAGTTAAGCGTAGTTTGCTGAGCTAAAGACGATCCCTCATCCTGAATGGTGGCATACCCCCCGCCCCCTGCCCCAATACAGTTGATCCAGGCAGCCCCTTCGTAGCAACGGAACTTATTATCACTAGTGTTGTAGTACATGGCTCCTTCAAAACCTCCTGCAGGATCAGCTCCTCCGGTAGAGAAAACATCCAGTCCAAAAAAATCTGGAGTGGTCGAGCCTCCCCCACCTGTGCCAATCTGAATCCGATTAATTTCACTCGTTGAACCACCCGCCAGAGTAAGATACTCATTGGAGTCTACATAGATACTCCCATCCACTGAACCATCAGTATAGGAAAGAAGAATGTGTTGGCTGGTAGAAAGAATTTCAAAAGGCGCATCGGGAGTAGTGTCTCCAATACCGAGGTCCCCGTCACCATCTACCACAAGAGGAGAGGTATCACTCGCCACATCATCAATACGCAAGGCCAGGTTATTGGTCCCGGTCGCTTCGTGAACAATGTAGAATGTCGTATTCGTGTTAAGTCCGCCACCATTAGAAAGTTTGAGGAGATTCCCTGTATTCGCTGCATTACTTCCAGAAAGAGTAATCTCCTGAATCGCCCCAGTAAACGCCGTTGAGGACGAAGAGACATTGATCGCACGGCCTGAAGTTAAAGCATTGGCCGTCATAGTGACCAGCCCCGTGGCAGTCGTCGCTGCATCAGCAGTAAGCGTCAGAAGGTTTCCCGTAGTCGTCATGACTGCCGCATCAGAGATAGAAGCAATCGTACCAGTAACGGTCGAACTCACTACTTGGAGCGAGTTTCCGGACCCAGCTGTGCCCGTCACTGCCCCCGTAGTGGTGATCTTCAAGAGTGCTCCTGTTGATTGTGCCGCTGCGCCTGTTGGTCCATCAATGTTGATGGCGCCTCCAGAAGTCAGGACCGCGGCACCGTTGACGTTAATATCCATCGCATAGCCCGTGGTGAGACCGGTCGCATTGATGGTCTGAAGACCAGTAACCGTGGTGGCAGCGTTGGCCTGAAGTGTGAGGAGGTTCCCAGTGGTGGTCATGACCGAAGTATCAGAGATCGAAGCAATAGTTGGAGTAATGGCACCGTTGGCCGTGATTTGAAGATGCGTCCCCGTAGCCGCAGTTCCTGTTATAGCGCCCGTAGTGGAAATATTGACCAGTCCGGTACTAGAAGTCATGGAAGCGGTGCTGGTTGGTCCATCGATATCAATAGCACCACCTGTAGTAAGAGAGGTTGCACCGTTGACGTTAATCTCTAAAGCATAGCCCGAGGTAAGACCAGTGGCATTGATGGTCTGAAGACCAGTAACCGTGGTGGCAGCATTAGCGGTAAGATCAAGCAGTTTTCCGGTCGTTGTCATGATTGACGTGTCTGAGATGGAAGCGAGCGTTGGGGTAATGGCACCGTTTCCATTAATCTGAAGAAGGCTCCCGGAAGCAGCGCCCGTCGTCGAATTCGTGATAGCACCATTACTCGATATATTCAGAAGGCCTGTAGTGCCGTTCATGGTAGCAGCACCGGTTGGTCCATCAATATCAATAGCACCACCCGTAGTAAGAGAGGTCGCACCGTTGACATTCAAGTCTAGGGCATAGCCCGTGGTCAGACCGGTAGTACTTATGTGGAGTCCAGTTTCCGTATCAATTGCACTCGCGACGAGATTGACCGCATTGGCTCCACTCGAGGCTTGAGTAATCTCGAGTACTGAGAGGGCTCCCGTCGTATGCTGTTGATTGAGATGAAGAAGAAAAGGCGAATCAGTACCACTGGAAGTCGGATTGGTAAAGACAAGGGAGTCATCATCAGCCGTGAGAGATATAGTCGCATTAGATCCATCCGCATCGAGACCGTAAGAGGTTTGGAGATCGCCACCGCCACCCGAGCCCAGACAGTCAGCCCAAGCTGAATCTTCGTAACAACGGAACTTGTTATCGAAAGTGTTGTAGTACATGGCTCCCTCAAATTCCCCTGCTGGGTCCCCTGTATCACTTTTTACGTCGAGACCAAAGAAATCTGGTGTCGTCGAGCCAGCTCCACCGGCTCCCACTTGCACTCGGCTGATTTCACTACTCGTCCCAGCCTGAAAGAGAAGGTATTCACTAGCATTCACCCCAATCGTTCCATCCACTGAACCATCAGTATAAGAGAGTCTAATCTGAGTGCTCGTCGAAGCAATCTCAAAAGGATTGTCCGGGGTCGTATCCCCTATTCCCACATTCCCTCCGCTTGTGATCGTGACCAGAGGACTGGTACCAACCACAAAGCCTGAACCAATCATGTAAGAACTCGTCGTATGATCCACACCAGAGTAGTAGTCCTGAGAAGCACCATCGAAAGCAATGGAACTATCAACACTTGCTCCGGTACCAACGATAAACTGTGATTCCGTGGTGTTAGAGGAAGCCAGGGAAAGAGTACCATCACTTGCGGTAGAGAGCGCCGCATAATTGGACCCGTCATACGAAAGCCTCAAAGCATTGTTTGCGCCGTAGATATCGAGTTTAGCACTGGGTGAAGTGGTGCCTATTCCCAGTTCATTACTCGAATCATCCCAGAAGAAATTAGCATTATCCTGAGCCAGAATCCCACTCGTTCCCGCAAAAAGAATAGAACCCGCGGTAGGAGCAAACCAGGTAGGAGCACCAGTACCACCAGAGATAAGGGCTTGCCCCGTAGTACCGGCCGCTGAAACTTCAAAAGAATCAGCATCTGTCCAAGCGATCGCCCCTGCAGCAAGCGTGAGGGCTTTGTTGGTACCACCATTAGCGATGGGGAGAATACTTGATCCTACTTCGCTCGCTAGGTTAATGGAGCTTGAAACCGAAAGCGTGCCATTGCCACTGCCTGTTTTGAGAAAGCCATTGGTGGTAAGGGAAGAGAACTGTATGGTGCCACTGGAAATGATACCCGTAGCAGCTGCGATCGCTCCAGAAGAGTTGACTTGAAATTGCGAGGTATTACCAACGGTAAAAGAAGCGTTTGGGGTAGTATCACCACCGATATTGGTTGAACCAAAGAGAATATTGTCATCATTCGTACCAGCCTGGTAGATACCATAGTCAGTGGTGGCATTGACATCAAAGACATACAGGCCGTAGCCGGTGCCGATACTCCCACCCATATCGGCCTCAAGCTGCACTCTTACACCATAGGCTGCGGTGGTTGTACCTGTAGAAGTGATAGTAATGTTGGCTCCGTAGGCATTGCTCAGGGTGGTGGCAGTATCACCTACCTCGATTCTTGCACCCGTAGAAGTGACTCCATTACCATTGGCAACGAAATGCCCCCCAGTCGCATTATCAGTCCCTGTCGCCTGTCCATAGATACCATAGCTATTGGTAGTCCCGACTGTATCGCCTGCGGCTGTTACATAAAGTCCATAGGTGTTCGCCAAGCCAGATCCCGATGCGTAGGTGCTGTTAACATCAACGTGCTGACCGTAAGTGGTGAGGGTGCCACCCGTGGCACCAGAACGGATGACGTCGGTACGGCTACCGATGGTTATGTCAGTACCAGAGGAGACTACACCCGTGTCGGAGACGGTGAGGTAGCCGCCGTACTCAGTACCTGCGGTACCAGACGTAGAAGTGAGCTCCACATCGAGCTTGGCGTCTGGGGAAGTATCTCCGATACCGACTGCTCCTGTTCCATCCACAACAAATGGTGTGGTGTCACTCGATACATCATCAATCCTGAAAGCGAGGTTATTGGTGCCTGTGGCATAGTGCTTGATGTAGAGCGAGGTGTTGGCATTGGAGGTGCCGGTATTATCAATAGCGAGGAGAGAACCAGTGTTAGCAGCATTGGAACCAGAGAGAGTGATAGAAGCAAGGTGGCCAGTGAAGGCAGAAGCAGATGAAGCGATGGCGAGGCCAGTACCAGAAGTAAGGGCATTGGTAGTGAGGACTAAGCCAGTTTCTGTATCAATCGAATTAGCTATGATGTTGACCGCGTTCGCTCCACTCGAAGCCTGAGTAATATCAAGCACAGAAACCGCTCCCGTCGTATGTTGTTGGTTGAGATGGAGAAGAAAGGCCGAGTCGGTACCACCAGAAGTTGGGTTGGTGAAAATGAGTGAATCATCATCGGTAGTAAGAGAAATCGTCGCATTCCCTCCGTCAGCATCCACTCCATACGACGTCTGCAGATCCCCACCACCACCCGAACCACAACTGAGGTCCGTGGTATTACACAAAATTTTAGTCGTTCCATTCTCATTGACCTTGAACTTATTGGCCGCACTATCGTACCAAATATCTCCAGCGGCTGCTCCAGACACCCCAGATACGATCACTGAAAGAAAATCACCGGTGGCTACTCCTACTCGACCGGAAGCTGAATCGAGAGTAAGGCCCGAAGAACCCCCTGAAGAAAGCGTGACTGCACCTGCGCCTGTATAGCTTTGCGATGCAGCGATTGAGACTCCTCCCGTATCAATTGTAAGTGAATCCACCGTCGTAGCATCTTGCAAATCGATCGTACCTGCTCCATTAGCGACTAAAACTAGGGATTCTCCAGAAGCCGTGGTTATATCGGTACTGGCCCCGGAGATAGTAATAGCTCCACTCGTGACGGCATCATTCAAAATAATTGAGCCTGCGCCTGCAGCTACTACCGTGAGATCTTCACCAGAAGCTGTAGTAATATCGGTACTAGCTCCCGAAAAAGTCAGTCCCGTTGAGCCAATGGTTTTATTGGTCAATGTCTCTGTTCCAGTCAAAGTAGTGAGGGTTCCCGAAGTTGGCAAAGTTACATTGGTAGCCCCACTCGTCGTGAGGGTCACATCATTCGAGGCGCTCGTCGTAAATGAACCACCAAAAGAAATTGTCTCGCCATTGGGGATGGTGAGAGTGCCGGTAGTGTCAGTCACGGTTAGCCCTCCAACTTTCTGAGCATTAAATGCATAGGGAGCCGCCGTAAAGTGTACTCGAGGATCCATCTCTCCATCCCCATTAAATTCAATGCCGAGATACACATTGTCCGTATTGAAATCAACCGAACCAGGAAGATCCGTGTGTGTTCCCAGATTGACTTGGAAAATCCCATCCGTCACTTCTACCTGTGCAGTGCCTGAATCCCAGGTCTCCGTCCACACCGCTGCGCCACCAGAAGAAACTGTATAGAGCTTAAAGACAAAGTCATAATCACCATTGGCTACATTGGTTCCATTAGTATTGACGACTTTTCCTTGGAAGCTGATTTGGTCATTGATTCCAGTCGCGGCCAAAACAAGATCTTTTGAAAAGCCAAAGCTAAATACTGCTGTCATGATAGCAATAAACATCCAAGCTTTAGGATGGATAGAAAGAGAAGAAATAATTCTCAGTATTGTTTGGTTTTGTATTTTGGGTGAAAACATACCTACCCCAATTTTTTGCAACACATAAAAATGACTGCGTTGGTTCACCCGTCAACGCAGAATGTATCCACCTTACTAGTATAACAAAAAAATGGCTCTCTCAAAGGCCATTCTCCAATAGTGTCAAGGGAGATAATGGAGAAGTTAGTCTTTTTTAAATTCTAAACTTTCAAGGAGAGTCTCGAGCTCTTCTTTGAGGCCCTCACCCTTAAGAGGAGAGGAAAGGATGAGGCTCACGGCCTTATTTTCAAGCTGCCAAAACACCCCAGATTCAAATACTGGGCTGGATTTCGTAAAAAGAGTCATGAATAAGCCATTTTTTTCATAGCGCTCCTCTTTATAGGTGACTCCATCCACTGCCCGAACACGATAGGCCCCATATTCATCGAGGCTATATCCCGTAATATCCTGGACCACCACTGCAATCTTCTGTCCCTCGAAATGTGTTCGAGCCAGCAATTGGCGCTCCAACACAGGAAATTTGACATCCTCCCCACTGAAGCGAGCCTCAAAGTCACTCGGATAAAGAAAAGTAAAATACTTTCCCTCATATTTAGTCAGGGATACCTTCTCTTCTCTCGGTTCTTGAGATTCAGGAGAAAGAGGCTGGGTAATTTTACCGACGGATTTCTGAGTCGAAAGGTGCCAGATAAACAACCCGCCCACTCCAAGAAGAACTATAGTGAGAAAGTAACCAAACCGTCTCCTCCTTACTAAGGAAACAGCCATTCTATCTGAAGCAGTATGATTTTCCATACACACTTAAACACCTCTAGGTACTTATACGATTTTTTCGGCGTCTCCAGAGGAGAAACCCGCCGAGCAGGCTCACTATGACCACAGAAACAAGCGGAGTGGCGGGAGGAAACGTAAAGAATGATTGTTGCCAAATCTGAAATTCTCCCTCTTCCTCAAAACGATACTTCACGGTAAGAGTATATTTACTCGGGAACCAGGCATGCATAACCGAGGAAAGAGAAGTGGGGAAAAGCCGAAAACTCTCTGGTAACACCAGAGCTGACGCCTCATTGATAATACCTCGATAGACCAAGCGGCCCAGTGGATCAGTAATCTCTACTCTTCCCCGAGGCACTACATGGGTATTGCCTGGATTATGGAAACGGAGCGTGGTTTCCTTGGGAAAAGAAAAAAGATGCTGGGTATACTCAACATCCATGAGCTCAAGTGCTTGCTTGGCCCCACCGGTTTTTTTTACAAATACCAGCGAAGCAATTATTTGATTTATAGCAATCATATTAGAAACTTCAGCTGGCCCGTTCTCAACTGATTCAAATACCAGAGCTCCATAGTGCCCTCCTGGCGAGAGTGAGTCGCGATTTTCTATCATCACCGGTATGACTTCACTTTTTCCGGGAAAAAGAGTGACGCTGTCTTTTGTTGGACGCATCCAAGAAGCGAGTGAGTATTTCGTCTCAAGATCATGAGAAGCTCCCAGGAAGGCTACCCCCCCTGATTCATCGAGGCTGCCAAAATCCAGGACGCTAATACGAAAAGTTCCAAGGACATCGGTCGTATTCGTTATGGTTACCTCAATCCTTTTTTCTTTTTCCTCCCCCAACACTACTTCTTGAAGCATGGGCGAAATCTGAAAATCAGCCGCCTGAACCAAAGGAGGAGTAAGAAAAAAAATACCCAATATACTTAGACTGGTTCGGAAGAAGAGTGATGGAAAAATTTTCGCCATAGCTTCATTACTGTAGAACGAATTCCGATAAAGAAGAAGAGGCTAATAAAAACTGCCGCACCCATAAGCCTCCACGGCATCACCCAAAACGTAACTACCCCTTCGATCGGTACATCCCGGCTTCCATCATCGTAGACCAAAAGCAGTTTGGCAGTATACTTTCCGAAACGAAGTTTAGCCGCTTCTTTCCAGTCCCAGTTGAGTTCGAAGGTGGTCATTCCGTTTTCATCCAATACCACTGCCCCATCCTTGATGACGGGTTCATACACTGGAAAACCATCCTTCCAGTCAGTTTCAAAGAAGCGAGTGGAATGAGGAAGGATATTGCCTCGATTAGGATTCACTTCGAGAAGAGCAATGTCCTTGTCATTGCCGCGGCTCAAGAAGATATTGCCTCGGGGAGAAATATGGACATTACCGGTATTCTTGAGGGCTACCGTGAATTTCGTGGGAAGAAATTCATATACCGTTTTGTCAGTAGAAAATTCAGTGACCGTCACTTCTCGTTTCGCATTGGGTACCCGAGCTTCCAAGAGAACGAGGGTAGCAGTCCCACCCACCACGGCAGTTTGCTGGGGAGCGAGTTCCGTTTGTTCTTCAGCTCGAGTAAAGACAAAAGCATAGTAGTACCCAAAAGCAGCTGATGGGGGGAGGGCAAAGGTTACCGTCACTGTTTTCCACTCTTCGGGAGCCAGGGTGAAGGTTGGTTCTGAAAAAGTAACCCACTGTGCAAATTCATCTTTTGGTTCCAGGTCCATGATTCTCGGCTTTCCCGAGTCTTCATAGGCATCAAACTTCAGGATGTCGATTCGGAGTGTTTCTGATTCGGTACCCCCGTTTTTTACCTTGAGATTTGTGGTCACTACAGTCCCCGGTTCTCCACTGAGTGAGATCGGGAGAGGGGAAGTAATGAGACGAAGTGACCCATCTTGGGCGAAGAGGGAAGACAAAGGCAGAAAAAGGAGAAAAGACCCAAATAAAAAAAATCGCTTCATAAAGGGAAATCCAAAAAACATCTTCCTTAGTATACCATCTGCTCTTTTCGAGGCGTGGAACAAGCGTCAAGTCTTGAGCACAGAAAAAGCCCCTCGATAGAGGGGCTTGTGGTGTTCTTTTTTTTAAAACCGGCCCGAGGCTACAACGGTAAGCGTATCGGTATAGTCTGTAGCTGCTGCCTGAACCGCCGAAATCTTGGCTCGTTCAATAAGCGTCAGCACATCGCCGTCAGTGGTACCATCTGAAGCCGCAATCGGTTGGAACGAAGTTGAAAGCGTACCTCCAGAAGTAGTATTCGTACCATTGTATTCAGCCCCATAATTGGAGGCCTGTGATACCGTACCGGTACCAGTGCCTGAATCACTCGTAATATTTACATCCAGAACATAGCCCGTATTAGAAGCTAAATCACTCGGAGAGTTATCAACTGATCCATGGGTAGCAATGGAAGCTCCAGTCGAAACAGAACTGAGAGCAGCGTTGGCACTTTTAACCCAGGCCACCCAACCACTGGCAGCGTTCGTTGCAATCGTTACTGTACGGCCAGAAGTAGAGGTGGTAGTGGTAGACAGATTCCCCGTAAATGAATCTGTATTCCCTGAGAGAGTGAACGAGAAAGTAG
The DNA here is from genome assembly GCA_021527465.2 of Geoglossum glabrum. Classification (NCBI taxonomy): domain Eukaryota; kingdom Fungi; phylum Ascomycota; class Geoglossomycetes; order Geoglossales; family Geoglossaceae; genus Geoglossum; species Geoglossum glabrum. The sequence goes on from JAJDFE020000073.1 coordinate 69,509, forward strand.
CTGGTACTGCTGCAGATACGACAATTTGATCATCCGAAACAATCGAAAGAGCATAACCAGAACTATCGATAGTGGCTGGGCCGCTGGTACGAGTGGTAACCGTTCCCGTTTTGTCATTTCCGGCAGTACTCGTCGTCAGAGTACTCGTACCTACAAAATTAAAGCAATAGAGAGTACTGACGGTAAGATCCGTACTGGAAAAAGTGACTGTTTGGCTCGACACAGCAGTAGCTTCGGTACCGATACCAGGCCAAGCAGTGGCACCACTCGGCAGGTTGGTCGTGGTCACATCCCAGTTACTGGCCGTACCATTTACCGTAAAGCCAGTAGGAAAGGTTACCTGTACATCAGCTTCAGTAGCTACCGTATCCGCCTGAGCGCAGACTGTCCCCCCCGTAGTAGTCGAGGCTTTGATTCGATCTAGTCGAATATAGACTTGTTCAAAGTTTCCAGCCTTAACGGGAGTTACCCAGAAAAGAAGGGGGAGAAAAAGACTTGCCAGAAGCACGGCAAGCTGGAAAAAGCTCATTTGTTTCAAATACATTACGCCCATATTTTTGTTTTCAGAAAAAGAAAGGGAGATTCTCCTAGAATCACCCTTCCTTCCTTATTTGGATATATACAGTATACATGAAGGAAAGGGTAAAGTCAATATGACTTCCTTAAAATTGTAGCATGTTTCACAAGAAAAATATTTTTTTTCGTCAAGCCTCGAACCATCAAAAGCTGGCTGAGACAATCACCTTCAACGTTTCTGTATAGTCGGAAGCTGCTGGAGTAACCGCCGAAGATTTTGCCTTGAGCAAGAAAGAACCTCTCCCCCCTACTATAGGACCACTTGAGGAGAAAATTTCGCGAATACTCGTATCAGTTACCGCTACGTTATTAGAAGAAAGATCGTAAGCAGTAGCAATAGCCAATGGCCCACCAGAAGACTGGGCCACACTGTCTCCTTGGGCTCCAAATCCTTCAGCAAGGCTCGTCAGATTCCCCGTCACAGCATCAATAGTATAACTGGCCCGAGCACTCGAAAGGCCAGCATTACTCCCAGCCACATAGACCCGCCCCCCACTTTCTCCATTCGTATCAAAATCTACCCAAATTTTCTGAGGGCTATCGGTTACGGACCCCGCGATAAGATCACCGAAATTCGTGGTAAAGGGTGGGTTGGTATCACTATTCGTAGCTGAAACATCAATATCAAAGGTAAGCTGAGAACTTACCGTAGCTGCCGTAGCTGCTGGACCATATCCTGTTTCAGTAAATTTTCCTTGAATAGCTTTTACCTTTACCTTGTAGGTGGTACTGGAGAGAAGTCCAATAATATTAAACCCACTCCCTCCTCCCCATGCGCTGTAGGTTTGATAATCTTCGCTACCGAGCGTGGCCCCCACGGTATTATCACTCTGGACATACCGATTGTCAGCAGCAAAATCATCCGTGCTAATAGTAATCGCAAACTTGGTATCGCTCGGATTATTGCTCGTAGCTAAGAGGAGGTGAAGCTTATTGTAATAATTACTGGGATTAGTAAAGGTAGGTGCTCCGGGCACATTGGCCTGATTGGTATACTGGAGTCCTGGACCGAGATCATAGGTTGCCCCCTCAAGCGTCGTAGCATTTTGTTCCCCTGCTATCCCCTCAAGAGCATAATTGGTCGAAACACTATTGGCCGTACCGCCACCTCCATAACCAAAATCCTTAAGCTGATAATTGGTACTCGCAGGCAAAGCAAAAATGAGACACGCCCCGAGAGGCGGGGCAAGGAGGCGGCGCCAGAGAGAAATAAAAAGAGAGCGTCGTTTCATGATTTGAGAGGAAAACTGGTGAAGCACTGAGAATTATACACTTCTTGAAAACACTATACTGGGTTCAGCGGTAAGGGTAGTCAAGTAAATCTTGACACGAAGATTCACATTGAATTTTTATTTCTGTTATGACTGCTAATCTTTGCCAAGAATAACGACAATGGAAGCAGCTGTTGTATCCTTATCACCAGTTTTTGCCGGAGCCAAGGTCACCTTCGGATAGGTTTTCATTACTTCTTCTTTCAAAAGCTCGGCTGTCTTTATAACGGAAGCATCATGGTAGATTGCGGTCCCTGTATAATCACCCGTGGTATTACCAAAAGAAATCTTGGCATAGCCGGCTTTTTTCAAAAGTTCAGCTAATGTACTCGCGCTTCCCTTGACTCCACCACCATTAAGCACCTTCACTTCCACAGTCGCTTTATCAGGAAGGGATATCTCGGTAGTAGGGGTTGGAGGAGGAGTTGGAGCAGGTGAAGGAGTCAGTTCTAGAGAAGAGGAGGGTGTGGAAGTGGTCGATTGGACCATTTTCTCACCCAATTCCTGAATAGAGGGAGTCGCTCGTTCCATTTGTGAAGATTGCCACAAACGATAGCCAAAATACCCAAAGGTCCCTGTAAGGAGGATGAGGAGCGTACAGAGCACTACAATAATTACCCCTCCCAAAAATACTTCATTCTCCTTGGGAGCTACTCCTCTCAGGATGGTGGAAGTTCCTGTTTCTACTACCGGAGTCTCTGGAGTAGTGAGCGTGGGCATTTCTGACATAACTCAGTAGCTTCAAGATGAATTAGAGAGATCGCGGAGATCCAAATTTTTTCCAGGCAAGATAGACTACGCCGACCAGAGCCACTCCCAGTACGATCACTCGAAGCCATTCTTGCATAGCTGACCAATGCCAGATAGAACCAATAATGAGAGCTAGGACACCAGCAAAGGAACTCCCGAGAGCAATAACCGACACTGTATTGAGGAAAGCACTCGCGAATAAAAGTAAGACTCCAAATACTACAAAAACAAGAAAGACGTTGCGAGTATATACTTCTTGGACATCCATAAGCTCCTTCTGGCAAGTAGCCGTGGAGTTACAATAGCCTGCCGTAGCACTGCTTCGATCGGGATACCATTCCCCACCTACTGCCGCACATTCACTTGGTGTCTCAATAAATTTACCAGTGAACTCGGCAGGACAAAAGTCTTCATACTTAGGCGTTGGATACAAAGCCTGAGTAAGATACGCCACAAAGAGATTGGCGAGAAGGGTAATGCCTACTACAAAAGCCCATTTTACTACCCCGGAAGGATTTTGTGCTTGAGAGGAATGTATGTCGGACATACGCAAAGAAAAATAACATTTTTAGTATACCACCACCTCTCTAAAATCTTCAAAACTACTGTCCCCGAATCGCTTTGGCTACTGCTTTTACTACCCGTGGATCAAAATTATTAGGGATAATATTCTCTCGAGTCGGTCGAGTCACCAGCCGGGCCAAATTTTTAGCGGCTTCTACCAGCATGTTTTCCGTGATTTCTTTTACCCTATGGTCGAGAGCTCCCCGGAAAATCCCAGGGAAGCCAAGAGAGTTATTGATTTGGTTGGGGAAATCCGAACGTCCCGTCGCCACTACCCACGCTCCCGCAGCTTTGGCTTGGTCCGGCATAATTTCTGGCACCGGATTAGCCAGGGTAAATACAATGGGTCGTTTGGCCATTACCCTAATATGTTCCTGGGTAATCGCTCCGGCCCGAGAGACACCCACACAAATTTCTGCTTCGGTCAGTGCGCTTTTAAGATCACCATCCAGTCGACGCGGATTCGTAATGTTAAGGAGAGACTTTTTGAAGCGGTCAAGCTTTTGACGCTTGGGACCGATAATTCCCTGACTATCAACCAGTATAATATCCTTCACGCCATAGAGGAGGAGGAGTTTGGCAATAGCTTGACCAGCGGCTCCAGCTCCATTGATGACCACACGAGCTTTTTTGAGCTCATGCTTCGTGACTTTGGCCGCATTGATAAGACCAGCCAGTACAACGAGCGCCGTCCCATGTTGGTCATCATGAAAGACAGGGATATCTAAGAGTTTCTGTAGTTTAGCTTCGACTTCAAAACATTTTGGAGCAGCGATATCTTCAAGATTAATCCCACCAAAAACTGGAGCAATATTTTTGACGGTCGCTACAATCTCATCTACCTCCTGTGTATTGAGGACCAAGGGAAAAGCATCGACATTCGCCAGCGTCTTAAAAAGCATACACTTTCCCTCCATCACTGGCATAGCTCCTTCTGGCCCAATGTTACCGAGTCCGAGGACTGCTGAACCATCTGATACCACGGCTACCATATTTCCTTTCATAGTGTAGTCACGCACTTTATCCTGGTGCTTGGCCAAGTACGACGAGACCGCTCCGACACCAGGCGTGTAGACCAAGGCTAGATCAGCTTTGTTTTTGACAGCAGCCTTAGGGAGAGTAGCAATTTTTCCGCGCAGTTTTTTATGAAGAGCGAGTGCTTTTTGAGCTACAATATTTTTTTGCATAACAACAGAAATTTATTTCTTTCCTACTTCAATCCCGAGAAATTTAATAAGGAGATAAACAACAAAAGCGATCACCAGAAAATCAATCGTGACACTCAGAAAGTCTCCCCAGAGAATTTCTATCTCGCCAAACTTCAGTTTGGCTTCCTTCAATCCCGTAGTCGCTCCCAAAAAAACAGAGAGGAGTGGATTCACGATATCGGTCACGAGAGCCGTCACCACTTTGGACACGGCACCCCCCAAAATAAAACCAACTGCCAATCCTACTACGCCTTGTTTTTTGATAAAATCACGAAAGTTTTGCATTTCAGTCATAGGGAAAATTTACCGATTACTCTAGCAGTATATCATCTCACTTTTTTGACCAAACAGCTGCTCCTACCTGTATATCTCTTCTGCTGTTTTCAGGTCTTCAAGAAAATGATTTTCAAGTTCGTGCACAAAATTTTGGTCACGACTAATCACGTTGAGTTCATAATTCCACCACAGACTGAGAAGATCGAGATTACAGCTTCCTACCGTCCCCCACTTTCCGTCAATAGTCATCGTTTTAGCGTGCAGGATATTTTTGGTATAGAGAAAAATTCGAATACCTCGCTTCAGAAGACTTTGGTAATAAAACTTTGAAAGGAAATCAGCTATCTTATTATCAGAAAACTTTGGGAAGAGCATGCATATATCTACTCCCCGCTTACGAGCAAAATATACTGCTCGGAAAAATTCCTTGGTTGGAAAAAAATACGGGGTAGTGATATAAACATAGCTTTTGGCATGGACAATCGCTTTCAAGAATTCTCGGTACAAGTTTTTATCATGAAGATGAAAAGAATTCCCTAAAATAAAAAACTTCTGTTTCTCATTGTTTGATTTCACTTGACCCACAGATTGGTTGCGAAGGGTCCGCTGCCAGGCTTTGTTAAAAGCCATCTGCATATCCTTAACAACGGGCCCTTTGAGTCGTACGAACGTATCGCGCCAATCCCTGGCTCGTTCTTCAATGATGACTCCGCCAATATGAGCCTCCCGTCCATCAATGACCAAAAGTTTACGATGATCACGTAAAACAAAAGGAAGGATACGTTTCAAAGGCGGAGGAAGAATCGCAAAGTGGAAATTGACCTGCACTCCAGCTTTTTCAAGCCGTTCACACGCTTCACTCCGATAAAAACTAAAGCTCCCCACCGCATCCAAAAGGAGACGTATACGGATCTCTTCCTTGGCTTTTTTCAGGAAGAGTGCTACGAATTTTTCCTCAATCGCTCCGCCATAGCCAAGCACATATTGTTCGAAGTCAATCGTGCGTTCAGCTCGTTCGCATGCCTGGAAAAGCTCCTGCCAGGTTCCCTCGGTCGTCGTAAAAAATTTCCAATTCGTTTCTTGCATAGGTTGAGTGACTAGAATAGCAGGATACTAACACCAAGGGAAGGCTCCAGACAAAAAGACGGGCGCTCTACCTTTTGAAAAGCTTTCGAAGCGCTGGTTCCTGCATAGCAGCATGACTCGAACCGTATACCACAAAGATGTGCTTATACTTTTTCAAAGTCTCAGCGATTTCACTCACAATTTTTCGATCTCGAAAAAGTGAAGCCTGTTCACTGATACGATTCAACCGAGTTTGGGAATCTTTTGTGGCTTCCCAAGGAATAGGATCGATAAAATCAATCGCCGTATCATACCCAGCACCTTCCACGTCCACTGATTGTCCAAGAATATGCTCTCCAATTTTTAGGGCCTGCTCATACGAATAATCAAATCCTTCCCAACCAGTATTTCGCTGAAACGATTGAATAAACTTTTCTGCATAGTCCCTAAATCCCGGCTTGTCTTTTCTATCTAAGTACTGCGGCAATACCTGCAAAATTTCCCAAGCAAACACTTCATCTCGAGAAAATCCTTGGCTCAAAAGAAAAGTAAATAAATCACGATCATCAGGTTCCGGTGAGTACCAATCTATCCCTTGTTCAAGAGCCAATTTTACGGTAAAACCTGGCTCTCCCATTGTTTCAGTGAGAGCTTCACGCGATAACTGCTTTACCTCGGCGTCAAAAATGGTGTGATCTCCTCGCACACTCATCCCTTCTACCAACACCATATCAGGATGCGCCGACCAAAACGCCTGTTCAATTTCACTAAACAATGGATCCTCCAGATTACTCCGGTGAGGCGAACCAAAATACACCAGCTTTTGTTCTCCGTTACTCAATTCAAACACATACGGAGTGGGATGCTCGAGCCTGCTATACTCCTCGGCAGTCATGATGCTTCCAAGAATGGATTCGAGCGGATCTGTTTTCGGTTCTCTTGGTTCAAAGCCTCCTTCTGGTGGCATAGGTTTACACAAAATACTATTCTCCTGTCCTTCAGTGTACTCTATCGTTTCTCAACCCCGAGCTCAGTTAGGATAAATGCATGTTCAAGGGCGAGGTCCCGCAAGCGGTCAAACCGTCCCGACGCACCGCCATGGCCTGCTGGATCGAGTTTGATATTGAGAAGAAGAAGTTGATTATCCTTTTTCAAACTCCGCAGTTTGGCTACATACTTTGCCGCTTCCCAATAGGGCACCTGACTATCATGGAGTGACGTGAGAAGCAGCATTGCTGGATACGCTTTAGCTTCAAGATTGTCATAGGGAGCATAGCTTCGCATGTAATCATAGGCCGCTTTTTCATTGGGATTTCCCCATTCAAGATACTCACCCACTGTCAGCGGCAAGGTCGAGTCGAGCATCGTATTGAGCGTATCAACAAATGGAACACCAGAAACAATAGCTCGAAAAAGATCGGGACGTATATTGGCCACGGCTCCCATCAAGAGTCCTCCAGCACTTCTCCCTGTAATCGCGAGCTGGCTAGAAGTTGTATAGCGTTCACGAACAAAATACTCTGCACAATCAATAAAGTCCGTAAACGTATTCATTTTTTGCATCAGCTTGCCAGTTTCATACCATACTTCGCCCATTTCTCCTCCGCCACGGATATGCGCGATGGCAAAGATCATCCCTCGATCCAAGAGACTCAAGAGATTGGAAGAAAAATACACATCATTAGACACTCCGTATGATCCATAGCCATTCAGAAGCAGTGGCTGTGGCCCAACTTGTCTCAAAGATTTTTTATATACCAATGAAATAGGCACCAGCGTACCATCTCTTACCGGAACCATAAGCCGCTTTGACTCATAGTTTTCTTTGGTATACCCACCAAGTATCACTCGCTCCTTGAGGAGTTTCATGACGCCTGTCTCCATATTATATTCCATGGTTGAAGTCGGCGTGACAAAGGATTCATACGTAAGACGGAACCTCTCTGTATCAAATTCCAAATTTTCTCTTGGATACGTTTCATAGACCGGCTCAGGAAATTCGATGCGTCGTGAGTGGCCAGCCATATCAAGCACCCGGTATTGATTGAGCCCCCCTTCTCTTTCTCCTACCACCGTGTAGCGAGCAAAGCATTCTGTGTATTCGATTTTACAGTCTTCTCGATGAGAAAGAATTTCTGTAGCCTGTTCCAAAAGTGGCTGGTCAGTAGGGAGGGTAATCAAGCGAAAGTTTTTTCCGGTATCGTTGATCCGAATAAAGAAAAGATCGCCCGAGTGATCGAGATAATATTCCCGTCCATCTTCTCGAGGAAATAAAAGCGTAAGCTCACCGAGCGGAGCTTCAGCTTTTAGAAAACGTACTTCACTCGTCAATGAACTCTGAACCGTAAGGGTGATATAGACTTGACTACGTGTCTTATCACAAAAAATATTGTAGAGCTCATCTTTTTCTTCATAGAGCAAGGTTTTGACTCCTGTCTTGTGATCGAGTCGAAAGAAACGATTCGCCCGCTTGGTTGTATCGTCTTCTTCGACAAAGAAAAGGGTTTCATTATTTGCTGACCAAGCGAGTGAATCTACTCGCTCGGCTATATTTTCATTCACTTCACCAGTTACCAGATTCTTCACCGAAAGCTGGTACTGACGATACCCCAGAGTGTCGGTTGTAAAAGCGAGCCACTCCCCATCATCACTCACCTCATAGTGCCCCAAACTAAAAAACTGCTCTCCTTCAGCCAACTGGTTCAGATCCAAAAGAATTTCTTCCTGACCGCTTTCATACTCAGGTTTGCGACAATAGAACGGGTATTGTCTATCGGTTTCCGTCCGCATGTAGTACACATACGCTCCAAAGCGAGAAGGTACTTCTTCATCTGCTTCCTTGATACGAGAACGCATTTCCTGGTAGAGAACTTCTTGGAGTGCTTCAGTTGGTTGTAATACAGCTTCCGTATAGTCATTTTCCGCCTTGAGATAAGCTAATACTTCTTTATTCTCCTTCGTCTTATCGGCGAGCCAAGCATAATTATCTTCTTCTCGATAACCATGGATTTCTCGAACAGATGCGATTCGTTTGACTACGGGTGGTTTAGATGTCTTCATACAACTAGGGCAAATTTGATCTTTCCCATCCTTATTTCAATATTACGGAAAATAAATGCCCGCTTACCAAAAACGTAACTTAGAAAACAGTTGCTTGAGAAAACCTTTTTTCTCCGGTACAACATTTTCTGGTTTTTTAAAGACAAGCTTCGGCATTTCGGCACTGCCAGCATCAGGGAAGTCGCTTCGGCTAAGCCGTTTGGTTCGAAGAGGGGCCTGATCCTCTGGACTAAGCGGTGGATAGGTTATTTCCCCTCCCTCTTCTTCCCCGGGTTTGGTTACCCTCAGCCTGTGTTCAATTTTCCAATGCTCCGGATATCCAGAACTGGTCCTCGCTCTTCCCGTCTCCTGCAGAGGAACTTTACTCACTACTTCAGACTCTTTTTGAACATCGAAAGCTTGATTGACTCTAGCGCGGGCTTTTTCGATCGCTTCTTGAGTAAAGTCCTGTGGCTTAAGGCGAGGCCTAGACTCCTCCTCAAACACTACTGGCCGAGTAAAAGCCTCATCAGCAATGATCGTCTCCATCTCACTTGGAAGAAAGCGTGGGTCCCCCGTTAATTTACGGGCTATGATCGCTTCCTCCGTAAAATCTTCTCGAGAAAGTCGGGGCAAAGTTACGTCGTCAGCCACTATAGTCTCAACCGGGCCAGATTGAGGAAAATTATCTGGTACATACATTGGGGTATTGGCACTCTCTTGTTGAGGAGTAAATACCGGTGCCTTTTCCACTCGCGGCTTATAGAGGACGTTTTCTCTTCTCATAAACTTCTCATTATCAAATTGATTCTTTACAAAAAATCCATAGCTAACCCTTCCTTCTTGCCACTATAGAACAAAAACTGCCTTCCCGAAAGAAAGACAGTTTATGAGTGCGGAAAGGGAGAGATTTACCCCTCCGGGGCATAAACTTCTCATCTCTGCCATCATAGAAGTCAAAACGGAACCACGCAAGATGGCTCCGTTTTGACTCTAGCGGAAAGGGAGAGATTCGAACTCTCGATACCGTTTCCGGTATGCCGCTTTTCGAGAGCGGTGCCTTCAACCACTCGGCCACCTTTCCAGAGGCGAATGTACTGTACCGTACCTCTCCCATTTTTGGCAAGAAAAAACACCCCCTGAAAGAGGTGCTTTCTTTTCTATCAAGAAAATTAATTCTTATAGAGTTCCTTGATCTGGAAGAGGAGGTACCATCCGATAATCCCACCAATCACGGCTCCAATAAGATTCAAGGCCAGCACGCTTCCTACAAAAGAAACCAGGGTTGCATAGAATACTAAACGCCATGATGCTCGAGTTCGCTTGAAAAGTCCTGGGACAGCAAAAGCTTCGATAACTAATGTAATAGCTGAGGTTACTTGGGAAACAACAAGAGCATAGGTCCAGCCCATATGTCCAGTCATCATACCCATCGATTCGCTCATCATCCCCATACTAAAGAGCGCTCGAAGCGAAAGAACAAATAATACGATGCCAACAATGATAAGGTATGGTGCAATGGTCGCCAAAAATTCCTTTCCACCCATTGGAATCTGGAACGGGGCCTTCTTTACCATGTATTCATCAAGCCACGCTTCCACCCTTGCAATAAGCCCCATCACATCTTGCTTAGGTATCCCCTCATTATTACTGTTTCCATTTTCTGGTGGAGTGTTTGGTGCAACCGGTGGTGTTACAGGAGTTGGCGTCACTGGAGCTCCAGAATTCATAGTATCCATACACTGAAAAAGTTAAAAATAAACTGCTTCTTTAGTATACATGCAAAAGACAAAGCTGGAGGGTTTCGTCAAGAAGGTCCTCCCGTTACTGAATCGTCTTCAGCCCCACAAGTTTCATAGTCCTCTGATCTGGGCTTCGACCATAAAAGACAATCGTCTGATCTCCAGAAGCAAGTTTTCCCTCTTCTTTCAAATGTTCGATCAAACGCTCGAGCATGGTATCGAGCTTCGTGTCATCAGAAAACAGGGAGGGATTAACCCCCCACACCAATGACAACTCTCGCCAGGTTACTTCAGAATTGGTTGCGACATACATCGGTACTTCTGGCCGGAAGTGAGAGAGTAGCCGTGCCGTAAAACCGCTCATGGAGAGCAGGAGCACTGCCTTGACTTCGAAACTCTGTGACAATTCATAGACACTCCGCATCATGACCGCATATTCTGTATATGTATTCAAGTCGAGGGCTTTATACAAATCATCAAAAGGTGATTCCTCGGTCTTTTCAATAATTTCCCGCATGGTGGCAATGGTTTCCACTGGGTATTTCCCCGAGGCTGACTCTTCCGAAAGCATCACTGCATCCGTGTGATCAATCACTGCATTCGAAACATCGGAAACTTCCGCTCGAGTGGGACGAGGGTTCGTGACCATACTTTGCATCATTTGCGTGGCTACAATCACCGGCCGGGCTGACTTCAAACTCTCAGCGATAATTTCTTTTTGTAGGAGAGCGATTTCACTCTCAGGCATCTCAATCCCAAGATCACCGCGAGCCACCATCACGGCATCACTAGCTTCGATAATGGCCCGTAAATCTTTGAGGGCCGCTTTACGTTCGATCTTCGAGCAAAGTTTTGGAAAATATTTTCTCTCGGGCACAAGCTCTTTCATCTTCTCTCGTACCACCGCTATTTCTTCAGCTGATCCCACAAAGGAAAGTCCTATATAATCGATCCCCTCTTCGAGCATAAAAGCGAGATCCGCCACATCTTTTTCCGAGAGAAGCGGCAAACTAAAATCCGTCTCAGGAAGAATGACTCCCTTCCGAGGCTTGATCGTACCATCATTTTTAGCAATCACTTTAATCCGAGTCTGGCTTTTCTCAGTCACCACAAGCTCTATCAGTCCATCATCGATCAGCAGTCGTTCATCTACTTGGAGTTTTTCCACCAATCCAGGAGTATCAAGAAAAATCACTGGCTCACCTTCAGGAAAGGTATGCCGTTCTGAAAGTTCTGCTACTGAAAGAACAAAACCTTGTTTCACCGGAAGCGGAAAGGTAACTTCTGTACGAATCCGTGGCCCCTGCAGATCACCGAGAATCGCTACGGGTGTTTTAAGTTCTTTTGAAAGGTCCCGGACGTTTTTGATAACTTCCCGTCGCCATGGGTATTCTCCATGCGAGAAATTGAGTCGCACCACATTCATCCCAGCCAGTATCATCTCGCGCAAGGTTTCTTTTTTCTCTGACGCTGGTCCAACGGTCGCGACAATTTTTGTTTGTTTCATAACACTATGTTCACAGCAAATTTTCTTTATGTATTGTCTCTATTCTACACGCTTTATGAGTACTCGCGAATTATTTTTTGCAAAATAGTTGCTCTCTGGATGTATAAAAATGAAGAAGCGGTCATCGGGGAATCCCAATAACCGCTTCAGAAGAGCCGAAGCTCATGTGTCACTTGCGCTCGCGCCACTTTTCGTGACGCTCTTCGTAGCAGTCGCGTGACTCGACAGGTTGCTGTCCAGTCCTTTCGCTGAGGCCGTACTTGCACTGGGGTGTGCGGGTATCCTCATGGTAGCGAGCCAAACTTACCTGTTTCTCCCAGAAGTTGAGCTCGTCGACCACACGCTGACAACTGCCATAGGTGAGCGCACCCCGATTTTCTGCAGTAGCACCAGGAGCACAGTGCTTTTCATACAGTGCTTTCCAGTGCACCACCTTGGGCTCAGAAAAACTCGAGTGGTACTGCGGGAGTGGCATATTCTTGCCACTTTCACCAAAGCTCGGCGTGGCCCGGACTGACCGCTGGCCGTTCACGCTGCCGATACCAAAGGTTGGTGTGGCAACCCCCACTCTCATCGGACCGCGGCGGTTGTAGAGCAGCTGTTCAGAATCCCGTTCTGTCGGGATATATACCTTCTGAGCGCTACCACAACCGGCAATGAGCGCGGCGGCTGAAAGAAGGCTCGCCAAAATGACGAGAGAAACCAAACGATTTGCATTCATGACAAAGGCCTCCTTCAAGGCAAAATGACAGGTTGTAACCCAGGAACTCTTGAGCACTCTCATGAATTGCGAATATGACTATTCGTAATCCAAGTCGAGGGGAGAGGTAGGCGAAGTTCGCATTCTCTCCCAACAGTTTACGTCCTTACTAGACAGGGTTTGGACGTCGCTCCCGGGCCGGACACCAATGAAGCGTGATGTCGAGGAACATCCATGCTCCTAGCTGGAGGAGTATCCCCCATATGAGTGTGACCAGGGTTACGAAACCCACTACCCACCCTTCCATGAAGGGTGCACGCAGTTCCCAAGCCATGAAAAGACTGAGGAAGTAGAAACCGACGGCTAGGAGTTCAAAGAAGATACCCAGTATCACTTTCGTTTTCGGCAATCCCGGTAATTTCCAGAACGGGACATTGCTGTACCCTTCGATGAAATAGAAACTGAAGACAGCGCCTACCAGGTAAAGCCCCAAGGCCACACTACTGATCTCGATGAACATGTAATTCGCTCCCTATTTCAGGTAAGGATGACCGATTGGCCGATATGAGCCTCGAAAAGCTCGGTTAAGGTACTAAATGACTATTATACTCCAAAACAAGGAAAAGATCAAGGGTGTACTCATCACTCATGGGCACCTCGATCACATTGGAGCAATTCCATATATCATGCCTCGTATCGGTAATCCTCAGATTTACTCTCGTCTCTTTACGTCACTCATGATCAAGGTGAAGCCATCAGAAGAAATCTATGGGGGAAGGCCTTGTTAGGGGGCTTTGGTGACTAGAGGCGC